>OVAX01000351.1:0-88125 GCA_900406405.1 Lepidium africanum | reverse complement strand
ACGGTTAAATACGGTACCAATAAACCTTCATAATTTTAATTACGTGTGGAAATTGGTAACAAAAAATCAATTAGGGGGATATACTCTTACAACTTCTGAACAATGGGGAAATAAGAATTGAACTTTGTGATTTCCGGATTTAAACAGAGGCTCAAAGTTTGTGGGGAAATAGTTTGATAAGAAAGTTCTTGGGGGAAATAGGCCGTTATTCCATTTAAGAACTGAAATTAATTGGATTCAATTCCGGTTTCGGTTCGGTTGTAAAATTGTAAAAAAAAAAATTAAATGTATTATATACCTAAAATACCCTAAAATTGACCTTTTCGGGTATTTGAGCAAAATATTCAGGTACATGTTCGGATATTTGGGCATCGGATAATACCCAGACCCAATCGATACGAGAATCAGACCCGAACTCGAAATTTCGGGTCGGTTTCCGGTCCGGATCGCCAATATCCTAAATGGGCCACGAAGCCCACAACCCAACAAAATATGGGCCAATAAGCCCACAACCCAAAACAATCTCGGCTAAATATTTTAAACGTTTAGATGATATGTACATAACATAAGTTAGAAGTTTTATCAAAAGAGTATTCACTTTTCTATAGAACTTTTGTGAAATAAAACACAAAACAGATTAGCTGAGCAAAACGAAAAAAAAAGAGTCAAAATGGATGATTTGCGTTGACAGGAAATTCAATAAGTTCATCATCTCTACAAGCTCCAACATCGATAACCATTGTTCCATTCTTCTTCATAGGCAATACTCTACAACAATCTCTTCTCGGAGCCTGAAATTTACAATCACCAAATCTAAATGAGTTGCAATTGTAAGAATATAAAAATACATATAAATACTAAATTAAATAATTGACTAACCCTGTTTTTACTCCATCTATCCGGGTCGGGTTTTTTAAAAACAATGACCCGTTTAACATGAGAAGGATCCGACATATTCCAGTCACATTTAGGATCCCACAAGTCAAACCATCTCACATACTCACTCGCAGTTCTATGTAAAGCCAAATCAGGAAGAGCGTTTGATAAGTAATACACGCGCGGACGTTGACACGCGTTCTTCGAAATAGCACGCGTGTTAAAAGCATAGGTATTTTCGTCGGCGCGTTTATACCAATCGATGAATGTGCGCGTGGGGATAGCCATTTCTTTTGCTGACAACACGCCACGTATGATTTGGACAGTGTATCCCCAAGAGACAGATACGGTCCATCGGTGCGTTGTGTCGTAGCAGATAGATTGTTGCGTTAAGCTTGCTGAGTCGAGTCTGGCTGGAACCATGAGACGTTTCATGGCGTTTACTCGGTTCATGTTTGGAAATACTGGATCCACTAAGTCTAAATGGTGTAGTGAGATTATTGGAGCCACTGGATGGGCCGATAATAGGCCCAATAGTTTCCCGTATATATCAATCTGAACAGATCAAAACAATTACAATGTGAATATATAAACAATAGTTTCCTAAATTGGTACAGATCGAGCAAATAGTGGGGGACAGAGATTCCAAAAATCGATAATATTTGATATATTTAGGATCTAGCATTAGAATTTCAACAAAAAAAACAAAATACCGACACTTTGAAGAGATATATAATGAATAATGAAAAAGCAGAGAGGAATGTAAGAATAACACGTAGTGTAACATCTAACGACATATTTGACTTGAAGAGTTAAGAGCTTTCAATGGAAGCAATGAGTCATAGAAGTACGACCTCTATGAGTGCCGAGATTGTCGCTATTTCAACATTCATTTTACTAAAAAGTCATCTGAATAAATTTATGAGATGTCATATTTAGATTGGTAAGTGGTCACGACAACATTGACAACAAAAATATAAAACTAGGTGGATGTAGATCCTAACAACTTTCACACTACATAATGACTACCCAAAAAAACTCAAATTTCAATAATATTAATGGAAGTTTGGCAGTTTAGGTTAAAGGTTTTGTTTAAATGATTTAATCATGCCATTAATTGAAAACTCTGATGTTTCCTATGTGATTGGGACTTTGGGATAGGGGAAAAAATATTACCCTCAGAATATTAAATGGTCTAGAGATTTTAGTTTGTTATAATATGTTTTACAAATTTCTCAACTAAAACTAATTGCATTTTATATATTGTGACTATTAATATTCTGTCGTATCTTATATATTATTGGTCGAATTATATCAAACTAAATTATTAAATAATTTTAATTGAGTAATATTAAATTTAAGTTTTTTACGTGTTTTATGTCCCACAGAAAAAAATTTAAGATATCAGTATGAAAAATTTAGGAAATCAAAAAGTTCAAATATGTACCTAAAAAGTAGGCAGCTAATTAAAACCTATCATGATCAATAAAAATCTCAACAAAAAATATTTAATTTTAAAAATTAAAAAGAAAAAAAAACAGAGGACTAACCTGATGAAAGCCAAGCTCTTTAGTCAAAGGAACACCAAGCTCCGACATACAAGCATGAATCCGATCATCGGAACCATACAACTCCGAATATCTTTGAATACAACGATCTTGCATTTTCTCTAAAGCTTTAGCTAAAGGATAACTAATCGCAAATCCTCCTCCACCATAAGCCATTCCATAAGAGAATCTTATATTCTGAATATGACTCTCTGAAGAACTTCCAATATAATAAAATTGTTTATGATCATATTTCCTCAAAACTTGAACTAAATTCTCATCAAAAAACACAGTATCATCATCTCCCATCACAATCCACCTCACATTGTGTTCAGACTCTGTTCCATTTAAGAGTCTCACTGTTTCAGAAACGATTCTTGTGATTCTAATCGCTGATCGATGACCACTTGGGTACTTATACTTAAACCTACCTGTATTGGAAGAGATTCTAATCGGAGGTAATGTACTTGAAACGTTGTCGTTTTGGTGAATGTATTCGTCTAACCAAACAATACCTTTCATGTCACTGTTAGGTTTCCACCAAAGCTTGACGTATTCACTACGGTGTTTCCAGAATTTTGCAGAAGCAGCGATTCCAAAGACAATGTGTTTGAGATCAGTTTCTTCAGGGGTTTGAACTGATCTGGATCCGACGGGTGAGAATCTGATGAGAGATCGAGGTGGAGAAGAGAAGATGATATTAAGAGGGTAAAAAACGAATTGGACTGAGAAAAGAATAGCAAGAGTTAAGAAGATTAGCTTTGAGATTGGCCAATAAAAAGAAAAATGTGAACAGGTTTTTGCTTTTAAGTAAGGAAAAACCTTTTGATCTTTCTTATTATCTCCCATGGTGGAAAAAAAACAAACAATATCAAAAGGGTTTTGTTTTTTCTCCGGTGAATGAGGAAGACGACGATGAGTTTACCAAAAACTTCGTTTTTTGTTTTCTTTTTGTCGTGGTGTTGGTGGTGACTGAGGAAGGTTTCAGAGAGGAGATTTAGATGAACTCTGATTAATAGGTAGAAGATGAAACGATTTATATATTTATTTAATTTAAATATCTAGGGTTATTTCGTCGTCATTAAGTCCATGTTATCGTCAACAATTAATATATTTAATTAAGAATAGTAAAATTTAAAATTTGAGTAACCTAAATATTAGGGAAATTTTTTTCTATTTATATGATTTTTTTTTTATCAACATTGGCCCACAATTTATCGGCCCATTAACTAAGTTCCTGCATAATGCAGATGGTGAGAGTCGACCATTAACATTTATGTTTTTACTGAACTTACCAAAAACGACATGATTTGCTTTCAATATAATAACCTGTATTTATTTGGTAATTATAATTGTATTTTGATTTTGTGAGTAACTAATATAAATTTCCATAAAAAACCGGTAAATTAGGTAGGTGTATTTCAATGTTCAGGTAAAAATGTTAAAAAAAGAAGAGATCAATAATTATTTTAGGTAACACCATAACCTACCTTCTTATTTTAGCCATACCATAACCTACTTTATATTTGTGATATGTTTTTTTACCTTAATGTTAATAGATTACTACTATTAGTTAGGACTGAGGTTAATCTTAAAATAGTATTGAAGTCATTAAATATTGTTCTGTTCGAATATTTGACTTTTTCAGTTTAGTTCAATTCAGACTAAACACCATTTCCTTCTCTGAATTGTTTTTCTCCTTCTTTGTTCATAATGTGTATTTTGCAAAACAAAGGTCTTATTAAATAAAATCTTATTTATTCTTTACTTTCATATTACATAACTAAATCAGAAACTTAATGAACATACACAGAGTTTCTCTTCAAGTCTTACTAAGCATCTTGAGGGTTAAACTCGACTGATTCACGATATATGAGCTCCTTGATATTCTCTTCCGTTAATGAAGGTTGCTCGAAATCGAAACGAAATGGTCTCTCACACACAGGTGCTTCATTACAGTAGTGAAACGGTGCTAGGTAAGGATGGCACAAAGCTTCATCCACTGCAATTTAATCAAATGCTCAATATTATGAGAAAATCAAAAGAGAAAGTAACAGGTAAAAACTCTATGTTCTGTTTTCTTTACCTGTTATGCGTCTGTTTGGATCAAAGACAAGCATTTTCTGCAGCAAATCAACTGCATCAACTGACATGTTTGGGAATCTAGCAGCAAAGTTTTGTCCTGGATACTGTGGAAGTTGTTTTACATATCTTCTCGCATTGTCGCTTCTTAAGAATCCTAGGCTTGAATCATCAGGTGAACCTATAAGCTGTTTATTGAAAAACATGAACCATATATCAGTTTGTTTATAGATCAAACCCATTAAAGGGATTAGTTACATGTGAAGAAGTAAGAATTTACCTCAGTGATGAGTCTAAGCTGCTGAATATAATCTCTACCCGGAAACAAAGGCTCTCTCGTCATTGTTTCACCAAATATACAACCAACGGACCATATATCAATAGCTGCAGTGTACTCTGAGCAATTAAGAAGCAACTCTGGAGCTCGATACCAACGTGTAACAACATATTCTGTCATGAAATTTGTCTCTGATTTAGTCCTTGCAAGTCCAAAATCTCCAATCTTGAGGTCACAATTTGCATTCACAAGCAAATTACTCGGTTTTAAATCACGATGCAGTACATTAGCTGAATGCACATACTTGAGTCCTCGCAACAACTGATACAGAAAGAACTGCAAACACACAAACAAGGCGTCTATGATTATACATCAAACCCAACTTCAGAGCATAACTCAAATGTTTCTACAGATCAAATCTTAAAACAGAACTAAATGCAACATACTTCAGCTAACTTATGAGGAGAACAGAGAGGTTAATGCGTACCCGACAATGATCATCAGTTAAAGTTTGGTTTGAGCGTATAATTTGTTGAAGATCAGTGTCCATTAACTCATAGATTATGTGAACATCATTGAAGTTCTCTCGCTGCGGTGGTCTTATAATGTCTTTAATGGCAATGACCTGAAACATCATTACTCCCAAATCAGATATGTACAAGACGAAGAAATGAAGGTAAAATAAGACCAAAGCTTACATTGTCATGATCCATATGCTTCATGAGCTTAATCTCTCTAAAAGTTCTTTTAGCGTCGATAATGTTGTCAAATGCATTACCAATCTTCTTGATCGCTACTTCCTCACCAGTCTCCGAATTCCATGCAGCACTATATCAAATATAGAGACAGATCAAGATATAATCCTTCAACTACAACACTGTTCCATCTTTTAAAACACCTAATGAACTATGACATCAAGTAAAGAGATACGAAATTATCAATTTATACTCACCAGACGATGCCAGAAGCGCCTCTGCCTAAAGGACGAAGAGGACGAACATACTTACTAGAAACTTCGAAGAGATTACCATAGACATTATATTGAACATAACGACCACCATGGATACTCACTCCCTTGTTTCTTTGATCACCAAAGTTTGTGTCAGACGACATATCTGTCTTTCTCCCAACAAAAAGGTGAGACGTCAGATTATGAATTGAAGTAACTTAAGATGAAAATAGGAAGCTATAAGTTGGGAGATTTCGAGGAGATGGTGGCGTGTAGAGACAACTTGTTGTATAAGGGGTTTTTAAGAAGAGCGTAAAGAAAACGTGTGAAAGTGTGAATCGTTTGATGAGCAAATGAGAAGAAAAGTCTTCTCAGCCGACCCGTGAGAAATCAACACACAACATAGCTTTTAGTCCTTTCTTCGTCTTTTGCCATCCTTAGGACGACTTGTCTTTGGTTTGAGTCAATGCACATAACCGGAAAATTCAATCCAAATATCGTACCGAACCGAAAGAATTTAACAACTGGAATTTTCAAACCAAACCCGTATCTAATGCGCACAGTGAAATTGCATTCTTGTCTTCAACAATGGTGTTTGGGGCAGTGTCCTTGCGTAACTGGTGATTACAAGATCAAGCAAACGTTGATAAATGTTTGGACCTTCAAAGTCTTCAAAATATTTATAATATATAGATTTTTATAGATAATAAGTTCATCAAACATTTTACTTGTACATCCACTACCTTCAAAGCATCTCATAGAAATGATTACACTATCACAACCACCTAATGATAATATTACATTCAATACCAAGATGGAACACTTTAACCATCTATACATACAATCACAGATTATCAGAATCCTTTGAAATTTTTTCCGGCAGCCTTTTTTGGTGATGTTGCAAGCAGGTTTGATGCACCCATCGATCTGAGGTTCTCCAGTAATGTGTTTCTCCCAGATAACAGAATCTTGAAAAAACAATCGACTTCCTTTGAAACCAGATCTAGCCCATTCGATAATTCTGTGACCGATTCCTTCAATGGCTGCAAAGAAATGGGATCTACTGATCCTTGTTGGATTGCAGGGTAAAGTTTTTGAACACCCGAATCAACTGCCCCGAGCTCCTTCAGAACCGTTAACCTGTCTGATAAGAATATGTTCTTGATTTCTGCATTCATGGTGTTCTGCATATCCATGAAGGACTGTGCCCATGGAAGATCGTTTGAGACTCTAAGGTACATCAGATTTTGGGATGACCCTGAGAATGCTGCAGCAAATACACCAGATATGTATAAGGTCTTAACCTTAACACCATACATAGCTCTCATCAAGACTTTTCCTTTAGCCGAGTTTTTCACCTTGGGCAGATTCAAAGTCTGTACAAGACTGCTCAAGATTGCACGGCAATTTTCGATTCTTGGGTTCTTGGAAACAATGTGTTGCTTCCAGCTGTCGAGGGACGATTGCGCTTTTGACAGATTCTGAGGAGTGTTAGTCTCTAAGTTATGCATAGCAAACTGTAGTAAGAGATGGCCTTGGTTGAGACGAGTAAGCTCCGAGCTAAAGGCATTGCAGAGATCAAGGAGCTTCACACTTATGTCAAGATAGACATCAACCCATTTGTCCTCCCAATCTGATACCGGAAGCTCTAGGTCAGTTATAAGGGTCTTGATACCATTATGTGTCTCACAAAGAGACTCCATTGCTTCCTTCATCCATGAAACAGTCAGAATTTGGCTCCTTTCCTTTGGGACAAGCTTTGTAATAGAGGACGCTAAGTTCAACTCAAAACCATTCAACAGTGATAAAAGCTTTGAAGGTAGTTCAGAATTCTTTGAAGATAGATTCTTAAACGGGTTTCCAAATGGAAAGAAACTGCGTGGAGGGTCTTGTGCACGAGCCATTATATTAAGTTTTACCTGAAAAACAAAAACCAAAAACAGAGAAAAAGGAAGAACTTAGAGAACGTATCAATCATTCCATTGTCACAAACCATGAAACATAAAATATTATTTACTTTGATTATGTTTTGAATCAATACTAAATCCAACACAGAGATTAAGGTTTTAATAACACTTTCGAGTACAGATCCTTTCTTAATAGATCTAAAACAAAGTGATGACACAAACACAAACCTAAAACTGGATCTCATAAAAAAAAAAGTCAACAACATGAATCAGAATTGCCTCGAGATCCAAATTTTCTCTGAAAGAACCAAAAAACTTTCAAATCAATAGATCCAAGACTTAAGCCTAAAAGGGTCCCAAAAGCTAACTCTAACATACGATTTTAGAAAAAGCAAACACATCGGATCCAGAACTTATATCCGACGAACTCATCGGATCCAACATGAAATAGAGCAAACAAAAACTGACCTAAAGAGATAGATCCTTCAATACACCGGTTGGTTACTCCAAAATTATGAAACTCAAATTCACCTGATAGAAGTTTCTGAGCGAAAAAAGATAAGAAATAAGAGACGGAAAATCAAAGAGAAACACAAACAAGTAAAAAGAACCGTATCAGAGAGGATCAAATCTCTATCACAAATAAAACTGAGACAAGACGAAATCAAAGGTAAGTGATTTCTTACCAAAAATCAAACACACAAATATTGAGGTCAGAATTTTCCAGGAAAGATAAGAAATTGAGACGCGTTGTTCATAAATGACTAAACACAAAACTTTACAGATAACAAAGCAAATTGAGAAATTAAATTATTTAGGTTTGACGTTGATTTGGTGAACGAAAGTGAGAGGAAAGAGATTAGGTTTCCGTTACAAAGCTGTGACGAAACATTAAATAACAGATGAATACGTGTACGGCTATGATTTTTTCTAATTCAGCTTTTCAAGTTGCCCACTTATTATTTTACTGTACAATATACGAAAAAGTCAATAATGGCTTGCTGAGTATTTATTATTTGCGCAAATGACCCAATATTAAACAAAAAAATATATATATTTATTATTTGCCTAAATCTAACGGCTACAAATTACTAATCTTTGGTGTGAATTTAATTGTAGCTGTCTTGGTATTTTCTTCAACTTGCTAGATTTTCTATATAGATAATGATGTGTGAGCTTTAGAGATTAATTATCTAAATGGTTTTAGATTTATTTACATTTTCTAAGTAGCCATTAGACATTAACCTTAATAGCAGTAGATGCATGTATACAATTTTGACATTTATGTACGCAATACATACACATATTTTACTCTTTCTCCAGACACAATAAGCTTTGATGGGTTGGTTTGGTTTTCTTGACGAAATAGCAAAGTATCACAAAACCCAAATGACTTGGAAAAGTGTATATGAATTTATATTCCTAATTTTGTTTTCCAATTAACTATATGATAAGGGAAATGCGGTTGAACACCACATTAATATCGGTCCTAACTTAAAACAGGTCAAATTTTTATTTTATGCGCCAAAATATATCAACATTGTAAAGACATTAAATTTGATGAAGTGTTAGTAGTGTAATGATTCCACAGAATTTAATTTCCCAAAAATTGTGTATTTTATGTAATATTGTTAAGGATTTAGGGATAATTTTGTGTTATAGACGGATTTTTGTTGATCCAAATCATTTATATAAAAAGAATTAGGGAAATATAAGTGTCGTACGTTTTCCTCCTACACGAGAAGAGACTCCGGTTCACTGTCGCTAACGTGTGTTTTAGAGACAAGCAAGTTATCGATGTTTGATTACATATTTATATTCAACCAGATAAAAATATAGTTCTTGCAACTTGGAAGTTTTCATGGTAAATAATCACAATTAAGTCCATAGTCTAGATAATGTAGTTTTCATATATGCGACAACTATTGCTTGGAAACACAATGGCGTGAACTTTCAAAAATCCTTGTGGGTCCATTTTACCCAATACCAGTTTCAAAGCGATAAGTTTGATCTATTACTTCACCTTTCGTTATGCTACGGGCCGCACATAGCTTTGAGATCGGTCCAAACTCTTTTAACATTTCATATTTTATAATCTAAATGACACACTTGAATGTGATCGTTGACAAAAGAAGAAGAAAGTTAACTAAACGTAAGACAAAGACTCAAATGAGCCAAAGAATTAAAATGTTCTGTATTTGCCACAATATTATATAAGAATCAATATATTATCAGAAACAAAAAAATTGAACATATAATGGTCGTGTAAGGAGTAACTTAACTTTAGTGACTTGATCATCTTAGCTTTTGTTGATGATTTCGTGAACCGCTCTCGCCGCTTTCATTAGCTGCAGCCACCGTAACCGTCTCATGTTTTTCGCGGCTTCCGTGATCTCTCGTTGTTCGACGTTCCTGCAAATATATTATCCTACCTTAAAACATGTTTCCAACGAGTAAAGATATGTAAAAGTGTTAAAGGCAAAGATGGTTTATATACGTCGCGGTAGAGCAAGTCTTCAGCTTCAAGCATATGTATGATATGACCCATTTTAGGTCTCTTGTTTGCATCAGGATCAACACAACGCAAAGCCACGAGTAACACTCGTTTAAGAGCCTTTGAGGATGGCGGTTCGGGTAATTTCGGATCAACTACTTCTTCTGATCTTCGGTTTCCTACCATTGATTTCAGCCAATCCACTAGATTTGTCTAAAACAACCAAACAAAACAAAAAGATTAATAAGAACATAGACTATATCATAACAAGACAGGTTTAATCAGCTAAACTACCTCTCCTTGAGGCCGACTATAATCAACCGGGTTTCGTCCCGTAATGAGCTCCATAATTAATATTCCAAAGCTATAAATATCACTCTTCTCGTTCAACATTCCAGTGCAAGCATATTCCGGTGCTACATAACTAAACAAAATAACCGACAAAGTAGAAGTTATTTTCAAAGATTGTCAAGCAGATTGTGCAGGAGAGAGTGAATGAGTTTAAACACTTTACCCGAAAGTTCCCATCACACGAGTTGTCACATAACTGCTATCGGAACCTAAGAGCTTAGCAAGTCCAAAATCCGAAACCTTAGCATTCCATTGACGATCAAGTAAGATATTGCTTGACTTTATATCCCTATGAACAACTTTTGGTTCAAGACCCTCATGTAGATATGCCAATCTGCAGATATAACCAAAGATCTACATGTAAAAACAGAGCGAATAGGAAATGAAAATAGACATCATTAACTCATTCTATTTTAGTTTTACCCTTTTGCCATCCCGAGTATAATATTCATACGAATCTCCCAAGTAAGAGGGCTGACATCTCCAACATCACCATGAATCCATTGCTCTAAGTTACCATTGTCAACAAAGTCATACACAAGCATCCTGTAGTAAACAAACTCCATGGTAGATCACAACATTGCTTTTGTAATACCAGAAAACAAAAATACAAACAGCTGAGATTTACCTGTATGCACCTTCAACACAATACCCTAAAAGTCTAACGAGATTCTTATGTCGTACACGCCCAATTACTTCCACTTCGACTTTGAATTCCTTCTCTGCTTGACCCCTGTCAATTACCATAAATATCTTACACATCATAAAGATCAAAATCTAAAAGCATAGTCTATTATTAGTAAAGACGTTACCTATCAAAAACCACATGTGACCCATTACATAACCTAATACAAACACAGAATTCAATAGCAATAACAATAACAAACAACTTTCAGGACCACAACTTCATACGTATTGAAGTTTAATAAAAAAAGAACTCTAATCACAATCACTTTTAAACCTACACATATCTCTCTGTTCTGTGTCAAATATCCAGAACTATCTAAATGGATCTAAGCACATAAGAGAAAAATCAGAGATACAAGCTTCAATGTAGAACAAAACTACAAGTAAAATGCCCTAATATCGCAAAATTTGCAAACCCCTCTATTGATAGATAATACCTAAAACCCTAATCTATGAACGAGTAAAAGGATCAAAATTTGGAATCAAACCAATACATGTTCAATCTTTAGGTTAAAATTCAGTACCTATTATTAAGCAAGTTCTTAACGGCGACTTTAGTTCCATCAGTTAAAACACCACGATAAACAATCCCATAACCACCTTCTCCGATTACATTCTCTTCACAAAGACCATTCGTTGCTGCTTCAAGTTCTCTCAAAGTATACCATCTTCCCCAACCAAGATGCGAAACCTCCGGTCCACAATTTCCACTACCGGAATACGAAGCACTTTCACTAGCACTCACTGTTCCTCTACTCTCACCACTCGATACTCGATCTGAAAACACCACTCTATGCTCGATCTTCCCAATATCAACCTGGATCTCCGCTGCAACAGACTGTGTAGTCGTTGGAACAATCTCTTTAATCTCTTTAGAAATTGGCGGTGTAGGGATTGCGGCGGAGGCGAAATCAGCTTGAGGCTTACGATTTTTCCGGCGAGAAGTTAAACAAAGCGAAAGAAGAAAGAGAGCAATGACGATTAGAGATCCAAGTAAGATTCCAATTACAACCCATAACCTTAAACCAAAGATCGATGTTGGTTTCGATAGTTCAGTATTGAGAAAAGCAGCATCATACACAGACATCGTAGAAACCAATGGGATTTTTCCGGTTTCTTCGCATTTATCGCCGGAAAACTCAACTTTCCGGCTATAATCTATGGCTTTGTCACAGCATCGAAAAACAAGGAATCGAGGAAGAACAAAACAAATATCTTAAAAGATTTATTTATAAATTAAAAAGGAATTAAAAGAAGGTTTTCGAGTGATCTGTGTAGATGAATTGAATGAGCTGTCTTTTTGAGTTTCTGTCTCTCTCTGTGTTATTGCATGTGTGGAGACGGTGAGAGAAGGTCACTTGTAATGACGAATTTGCCCTTTTTGGGAAAGTAGTAGATGTTGTATCCTTTGATATAGTTTTGAGGACTTTTTCGGTATAATAAAATCTTTGTTCGATAGCCGTTGGGGTGCTATGGTCAAAAGTACGGTTTAGTGCAAAAATTGAACCTTAACGTTTAATTATTTTGTTAGTAATGTTATTACGACTTTTGTATATGTTTTTTTTTGGGTGAGTTGAGTCAAATTAAGAGTTAATTATTTAAATAAAGTAAATGTTTTGAAAATTATTAAAATAGTTTATTTAATTCTATAAATATCATTTTTTTTAATGAATAAACAAAAACGTAATTACAAAACTGCCATTAATAAAACTTGTCATGTAAGTGGTCCTACATTGACCAACTCTACTAAACTAATTGAATGTAATGTAATAGAGTTAATCATATCTTAGTAGAGTTAAAGTATGTATAATAGAGTTGACATGAATTAAAAAGTCGTGTATAGTAGAGTTAAAGTGTATTCATAGTAGAGTTAATTTTCCCACTTTCATCAACTCTACTAAACTAATTGAGTCAACGTGATAGAGTTAATCATATCTTGATAGAGTTAAACTGTGTATAATATAGTTGAAATGTATGAAAAAGCAGTGTATAGTAGAGTTAAAGTCTATGCGTAGTAAAGTTTATTTTCTCGTTTTTACTAACTCTACTAAACTAATTGAGTCAACGTAATAGAGTTAATCATATCTTGATAGAGTTAAACTGTGTATAATAAAGTTGACATGAGTTAAAAAGTAGTGTATAGTAGAATTAAAGTGTAGTCATAGTAGAGTTAATTTTCTGCTTTCATCAACTCTACTAAACTAATTGAGTCAACGTAATAGAGTTAATCATATCTTGATAGAGTTAAACTGTGTATAATAAAGTTGACATGAGTTAAAAAGTAGTGTATAGTAGAATTAAAGTGTAGTCATAGTAGAGTTAATTTTCTGCTTTCATCAACTCTACTAAACTAATTGAGTCAACGTAATAGAGTTAATCATATCTTGATAGAGTTAAACTGTGTATAATAAAGTTGACATGAGTTAAAAAGTAGTGTATAGTAGAATTAAAGTGTAGTCATAGTAGAGTTAATTTTCCGCTTTCATCAACTCTACTAAACTAATTGAGTCAACGTAATAGAGTTAATCATATCTTGATAGAGTTAAACTGTGTATAATAGATTTGACATATTTATTTTCCCGCTTTTAATAACTCTACTAAACTAATTGAGTCAACGAATTAGAGTTAATCATATCTTGATAGAGTTAAACTGTGTATAATATAGTTGAAATGTATGAAAAAGCAGTGTATGGTAGAGTTAAAGTGTATTCATAGTAGAGTTAATTTTCCCGCTTTCATCAACTCTACTAAACTAATTGAGTCAACGTAATAGAGTTAATCATATCTTGATAGAGTTAAACTGTGTATAATAGATTTGACATATTTATTTTCCCGCTTTTAATAACTCTACTAAACTAATTGAGTCAACGAATTAGAGTTAATCATATCTTGATAGAGTTAAACTGTGTATAATATAGTTGAAATGTATGAAAAAGCAGTGTATGGTAGAGTTAAAGTGTATTCATAGTAGAGTTAATTTTCCCGCTTTCATCAACTCTACTAAACTAATTGAGTCAACGTAATAGTATTAATCATATCTTGATAGAGTTAAACTATGTATAATATAGTTGAAATGTATGAAAAAGCAATGTATGGTAGAGTTAAAGTGTATTCATAGTAGAGTTTATTTTTCCGCTTTGACCAACTCTACTAAACTAATAGAGTGCAACGTGATAGAGTTAATCCTAACTTGGTAGAGTTAAAGTGTGTATAGTATAGTTAAAATGCATGAAAAAGTAGTGTATGGTAGAGTTAAAGTGTATTCATAGTAGAGTTTGTTTTCTCGCTTTTACCAACTCTACTAAACTAATTGAGTGTAACGTGATAGAGTTAATCATAACTTGGTAGAGTTAAAGTGTGTATAGCGGAGTTAAAATGTATGAAAAAGTAGTGTATGGTAGAGTTAAAGTTTATTCATAGTAGAGTTTATTTTTTCGCTTTTCCCAACTCTACTAAACTAATTGAGTGCAACGTGATAGAGTTAATGATAACTTGGTAGAGTTAAAGTGTGTATAGTAGAGTTAAAATGTGAAAAAGTAGTGTATGGTAGAGTTAAAGTTTATTCATAGTAGAATTCATAGTAGAGTTTATTTTTCCGCTTTTACCAACTCTACTAAACTAATTGAGTACAACGTGATAGAGTTAATCATAACTTGGTAGAGTTAAAGTGTGTATAGTAGAGTTAAAATGTATGAAAAAGTAGTGTATAGTAGAGTTGAAGTTTATTCATAGTATAGTTTATTTTCCCGCTTTTACCAACTCTACTAAACTATAACCTAACTCTACCAAACCATTTCCAAACTCTACCATTCAAACCAGAAATTACGATACAAACTCTACTACACATAAACGAACTCTACTACACTAACAAAAACTCATGTTGAACTCTTCTAAAATAGAACCTAACTCTACCAAACTATAACCTAACTCTACCAAACTCTACCATTCAAACCAGAAATTACGATACAAACTCTACTACATATAAACGAACTCTACTACACTAACAAAAACTCGTGATGAACTCTTCTAAACTAGAACCTAACTCTACCAAACTATAACATAACTCTACCAAACCATTACCATACTCTACCATTCAACCTAAATTACGAAAATAATTCTACCATACTTAAAACCCAGAAACCCACGAGAAATTCGCCCAAGACATAAAATCCATTTCGAAATCTAATGTTGAAGAACGAAAAATCGAGAGAAATTGAGAGAAGATGAACAAAATCAAGAGAGAAATTGAGAGAAGAAGAACGCAATCGAACCCAAAAAACAATTTACGTAAAGATTGAAAAGAGAACACGAAACGAAACGAAACTTACCTTTGAAAATCTATGGTTGAACGGTTCGTAATGGTGAGAGAAAGACGAAACAGGAGAAGAGAGAAGATGGACAAACCAATTGGACCACTTACTCATATATGTTTTTTTTTCAACATTAGATCGATAAAACTCGCTCCATAGCCTAAAACTCACCATCGAAATTCCTTTTTTAAACTTGCATTATAGGATTCAAACCTTGATGTCATCATCCTAATTCGGCCACTCGTATATGTTTAGGTTATCGATATAAATAAACATATTTGAGATTATATACATATTTGAGATATAATTATTGAACTTCTTTATTAAAAACGAATCGCTTTTGTTATAGCAACAGCCAACATGATTGCACTTAAATTATTTGTTGGCTTGTGTCGCATTATTGGTTCATAGAATCTTAATTTATGTTTAGCAAAAAATGATTTAGGACATTATTACCGTCTGAGTTTTTATAAACATAGTACACAAATTTGTAATCAAGATTATCAAGTGGCTCGATCATCATTTTTATTTTCTAAATTTCATGAATAAAATGGTTTCATTTCCAATAACTATAGGAGCCTGAAACAACTTTATGGGCTTAATATAGACTTCTATCTCTGTGGCCTTGAAAGTAATATTATGGGCCTAAACTAACTATGGGCCATACCCAGCCACTGAAATCCATAGCTCATATGATCTAGACTTTCTTCTATCTCTATCTCAGTTCTCCTAAGATGTTCCAAAATCCAAACTCTTGCGACTCGTATATACAAATGCCTCATTCATTTGGTCCGGTCACTGACAATGAGAGCTCGATACATAACACCAAGGCTTACGCAGTGAGACCATCATAAGAGAGAGAGATAAGACTCTTTTCCCTCTGTTTGGCGTTGTATGATGATAATAACCGCCGCTGCATAAAACAGAGTAATCTTATCGTAAGCTCATGAGAAAGTTCGTGTAAAAGTCTCATTATATTCTCAACGTCAAAAGTGAAAGTACAAATGTTTCTGATGCGATGAAAAAGGAGAAACACTTACTTCTTCTTCAAACTCCGGACTTGTCAGGTTCACAGACAAATTTCTCATTAGTAAGAGAACCTGATAAACAAAATCAGTGTTAACGACATTCCAGATATGTCCCAGATTTGAAGCGTTAAAGGCATACCGTATCTAGATCTATTGGATCCATTTGCTTCAATCTTTGGACATGACCTGTTGTTCCTGGATCAAATACACTTCCTATAAAGCTGTAAACTTCACCGAAATTCGGCATCACTGTATTGAAAAACAAACTCATAATCAGTATATGTCACAACAACGGATCTCGTATTTGATATGCACAAAGCAAGGATCTTTCTACCTCTATGTCGCTTTCCACAACTTTCTCTGTGGTTAGTCTCTGTAACAGTTCGAGTCCTCTGCTTATCTCTACTAGAAGTTGTACTACAACAGTTCTCTGGAACCCCCAATTCCTCTACAATCAGAGAATCATTACCGACATATCAATCAACAACTCAAACAGACATATCTTAAGATTGTCACATCAACACAGAGCAAATTTGAGCACACATTACCTTTATTCGCTATATCTGGCGTATTAGCATCGTGACGCACTAACTCATGCTTACGCTTAGTATTAATCATCGGCTTTGAATTAGTGCTGTATAAGTAGTCATGTTGAAGCAAAGCGTTTGAAGATGTAAAAGCAACTGCAGCAAGAAACATCACAAGCATAAGCAAACGAGATAAGAGATAACAAAAAATAATAAGATTGATGAAACTTTACCACTTTTGGGGGCCTTCTGAGGATAAGGATGATTGGCTTTCCTCTTTGGTCGAGGTGGTGGGAGATGTTCCTTAGTTCCATTCTTCTGAACCTTGAGAAAGTATTTTTGTGCGTGGCTCCGAATCTACCAAGCCAATATTTCTAATTAAACATTCGATAATGCAGCAAGAGACACTAAAGAACAGAGTCTACAAAATAACTGTCGTTTTATGTGCAAATTCACAGTATGTTAGATAAATTGTTTAATTTACCTGGATCACTGATTTAGATCCAACAAAAGCCTCGATTTTCTTCCAATCCCGGTCAAATCTGTAAACAAGCAGACAAGATCATACAGCAAGAAGAAGAAAATCTCTCGACGATTGTATATGAAAGTAGGAAGAAGCAGAAGACAGACAAGTAAAGTCAGTAACACATACAAATGGAGAGCTTCAATAAACTTGTCGTGTTCTTGCTCAGTCCAATTCTCTCTGGACTTGGTGATAGTGTAAGGCTTTCTAATCTTCATATTTGTTGAATCCTCAAAAAATGACACCGTATTGCTCCGTGCGGAAACCTGCGTCTTCATCGTGTGGGGAAGAGAATTGAAACCAGGCAAATTCATATTCATGGGAAAGAAATGAGCTTTGAGCTAGGGTTTTAAAAACACAGACCATAGAGAATTTGTGGGAGTGATGGAGTGTGAGTTTGTGTACAGTAGTATGAAGGAGGAAGCAGACAAGGGTAGAAACGTAATTGTGAAGAAAAATGGATTGAAAGCCGAACACGTGTAAGGAGCCGGATGCTCTGGTGCAGAAATCGTGGGACTAGCAACTCCAGGCCATGTGGATTTTGACGCCACGTTAAGTCGTTAACACATAGATCCACGGCAGATGAAGTGCCACGTGGTTAACGGTCGTCAGCAGACAAGTTTAGTACTTTATGAATAGCTAACTCTTAAAAGTACTTCTTTTGTAGTTCTGACTTTTTTGATACTGCAAGAAGGTTTCTGGATCATAATATCTAAATAATTACACACATCTATTAAAAAATGGGATACTAACCAAACACACAAGAGTTTAGAGTTCACATCACGACCAGACCCACACACACAAACAACAACTGTGTCTCTAAGAAAAAGCACATCGGATATATCCGCAAAACGAACGTCCAATGAAACGAAACAATATGATTACAGATAAAAAGAACGAATTGGACAACACGGACACCTTTGGGAAACACAAAAATGGGTGCTATGTTTTTCTTCTTTTTGGGTCTCTGACTCCTAAGGATGTTAAAAGTAACCAGAACTAAGAAAGAACAGAGAGAANGTTAAAAGTAACCAGAACTAAGAAAAAACAGAGAGAAAACTCACTAATGGATAGACTCTGTTTTTTTTTTTTTTTTTTCTGTTGGCTTTAATCAATCCAACGTGTAATACCATCATCTCCTACTACCGCCAATATCTCCACACGCACGTCCAACACCGCCTGCAACATTGTTATAACATTTACACAACACATTCTTACGCACGTCAAAGAATTAGGATTTAACATTTTCAGGCATTTTGTACAAGGATAAAAAGACTTACAGAGGAATTTCTGCAGTTAACAAGCCGGCATTCGTCCAGAGAACCTTCTAGACTCCAACTCTCCCACACGTCAAAACTATGGCTAGCAAACACGAACTCCATTCTTCTATTGATCTGCACATACACAACCACTTTCAGTTTCATCAAGAGCACCTTCGAGCTATCAATGACAGTAACACTGGAAATGTAAGAGGTACCTGCAGTAACTTCCCACCGGCAGCAAATGATCTCAGACCAACAGTGTCCTGAGAGCGAAGTTCATACACCAAAAACAATTAGCCACTCATGAACACAAAAAAAACAGCGAAGTTCATACATCAAAAACAATTAGGCACTCATAAAAACAAAGTAACGTTTTTTATAAAGGGCCATCGCTTAATCCTACCACAGAAAAGATATTCTCTTCTTCCAGATCTTCCAATGATATTTCCCAACGACTTTACCTCACTCAGGAATGGGCAAGCAAGATAAATGAAAAGTGAGAGAGAACCAAAAGAGAAAGTTTACCTTGTTTCTGTATGCGATAATGAATTGGGCAGCTGGATCCCGTTTGGATACATTGGACAAAGTATCGAGGAACCAACCACCATTTTTCGTTCTTTGTCTAGAAACATGGAGACCCGAGAGGTCTTTCGCATACAGGGCCACTACATATCCATCTTTCAGCAGCTCACTTGACTTACCAATGAATTTCTTACTTGACATTACAAGCTGACTTGGGGAAGACTCTTGCATTACTTCAAGAGGTGTTTTCCTACTTCTTGAATCTTCAGGAGAAGCACATCTAGAACTAGAACTTAACACTTCTTCCGTGTCACTCATGGCAATATCATCTCTTCGTGAAGTACTTTCTTCGTGTAATACTGAGGAACCTTCTGCTTTTTGCATATTTTTTTGCTGTGAATGTCTCTTTTTGGCTTTTTTACCAGATCTGCTACGTCTTACTTCAGGTTTTATGGCAGTATTTTGAGGAACAGAAACGTGTTGCTGACTAAGGCTCATAGATTCCTTTAACTCACTAGCCTCTCTAAGAACATTATCAGTGCTGGTGAGAATACTTCCTTCCTGTTGCTTACTAGTCGATTCCACTAGCGCTAGTTTCTCGTGTTTGATAGGTGATTGTTCTTCTTCTTCACTAGCTTCACTTTCCTCAACTTCCTCATCAGAAACAGTGTCATTTGGTATCACACCATCTAAGAAAAATGAATGCAAGATAGATAGAGCCTTCTCCCTTATCTCCATCCATACTTCCTCACTATAATCTGCACTGCGGGGTAGTATTAACACATTCGGCATCTCCTTCACCTGCAATTATTACAAGATATGACGAATGGCGTATAAACAACAAATTGAGGGTAGATTAAGTAACAAGAGAATAGGCAGGCACAAATGTGAAGTTCAGCAACGGAAATGAAAATACCCATGCTTCCATCCATTGTGGGCCTTCAGCTCCGTCAAGGGCGCAGCCAGCTATAGTGCCATCAATTAGAAGTTGTTTCACAGCACAATCATCCAGCAGCTGGCAGCTTCCAGTATTAACAAGAAAAGCCCCTGACATACGAAATGGACTTAATAATCAGAACTGAAGGAAATGAGAGAAAGCAGAAGTGACCAGAAAAGAAAAAGCATACCTGGTTTTATATGCTGCAAACACTCTGCATTAAGTATCTGAACCGTGTCATTGGTCAATGCACAGTGAAGTGAAATGACATCACTTGCTGCTAGTAAATCATTCAATGTATCCATCCTACGAGCAGCACGTGGGAATCGCGAGGGCCTGATTAGCTCTTCATCTCCCTAGACATATGCAAAAACAACTAATAAAACATCCAAGCGAGAGGAACTCAAATGCAAAAACAATCTTAGTATGCTAAACAATTATATATTGATTATAAAGAGACAAAGACCCATCATAATTAGTCACACCTCAGCACTCATTTAGTTTTTACTAAGACTACAAGCTAAGTGAGACATTGCCAACATAATACCTCTGGGACATCAAAGTAGAGCACATTCATCTTGAAAGCCAAGCTTCTGCTAGCCAAATAACGAGCTGATACAGATCTGCCAACGATACCTAAAACCATACCACGGCACCGTCTCATTCCTCGACAAAGCGGCTGAAGCGATCCGAGCCATCCCGACGCCGATAGAGCGTGGCGCGAGAGCAAATGCGTCCGACGAAGCAGTCCAAGGATGAGCGCCATGACAGTGTCCGCGATTTCCTCAGCTCGGGAAGTATCGACATGGACAAGTCGGAGACCTAGGTCGGCGGCGAGAGTCGAATCGACAGCACGATCAGCAGAGCCAAGGCACAGAATGAGCTGGTGAGGACGGAGTCGGCGTTGAGCTGCTCGTGGAAGATACGCGAGGGAATGGAGAAGAACTGCAGTGGCGGACTCGATCTTACCATCGGCGATGCGACTGAGCGGAACGTATTCGACTCCAGCAACGCCGGAGAGTGAATCCTGCTCAAGAGCACAATCCTCGATACAATTAAGTGTGACGACGAGAGGCGACGCCGGTGACGTCTGCTCGCGATGTGACATTGTCGCAGACGAACGGATCTTGCTCATCTTCTCCTTCTCCTCCTTGCTACTCTCGAGGAGTAAAACTTTGATTTTGAGAACATAATGGATTTAGGGTTCAATGTTGTAAACTCTGACCTATTGAGGGGCTAAATTGAATATATAATAATTTAAGGCCCTAAAATGCATTTTCTTATAAATTATAAGGAAGGCACATTTATTTGGTCCGATAAAGATGCTCTAAACAACGCCGTTTCAAATTCAATACCAAAAGCAAACACTAGCATAAGTTAAAACATGTACACTTTATTTCCTGACCAGAAACCAAACCACAAATTCCGGAGTTTGTAACAAAAAAACAAAAACACGAAATCAGTTACTACACAAAAGCAACGACATAAGACTTAAGAAAACAATCTCATGACTAGAACAACATGGTAACTCTCTTGTAGCTACTAAAAGCTATATCAACAAAGCCGATTCAGTATATGTACTCAAAAGAGGTAAACAGAAAGTGAAAAGCTCTATACATCTCTATCTACCAAAACTCTATCTTTTTACTTTTGTAACCCACTGCAGAATTCATAGTAACCACCATTCTTTGATCTCTGTGGGACAATGGTAGGTGATGATGATCAGAGAAACCTCCTACGAAGGTTACTAGTTGTTGCTTGATATGAACGCATGAGCAATCCAACTCCAATGCCTACACCAAGGCACATCCCAAGGCCTATCCCAACTCCAACTCTGACACCTGCGTTGAACCATGAGAGTTGTCCATCTTCATCAACATACATCCCTTCCGGACAGTATCTCTGTGCCATTTTCATTTCAGACTCATCGTAGTCATCAACTTCTGATTCCATGATCTGCATTAACCAAACGACAAACCAGATAAGAACCATAAAGAGGAGCTTTTTTACGGCATTATACGCAAAGAGATTAGACTCTCTTTGTCAACAACACTCATGTATCAAAAAACTCTCTTGTCCTGTTACTATATCTCGATTGTGGATCAGCTTTTATACCATCTACAATCTAATGTCTACATTCAGCTAGATATCTTATAAGACTTTGTATCATCAACCGTTTCAAATTCGGCTGCAAATTTAACAAAAAGCATTCAAAAAGAAGCGAAATTCACCAGAAACCTGCAAGTGATCTTGTTACTTGAAAATCTGCTATAACATTCCATAACTAACAAAACGCGCGTCCACGCGATCAATCAAACACTAAACAAAATATCAATCAGAGAGTTCTTATAAGACTTAGTACCAACAACCGTTTCAAATTCAGCTGTAGATTAAACAGAAAGGAAAGCATTCAAAAAGAAGCTAAATTCACCAGAAACCTGCGAGTGATGTTGCTAATTAAATATCTGCTATAACATTCCATAACTAACAAAACGCGTCCAGGAGATAAATCAAACACTAAAGAAACTATCAATCAGAAAGTCCGAATCATAGACAATCATAAATCGAAGAATTGTGAAATCTGAATTTTACCTGTACTTTGCTTTGTAGGGGCAGTCCATCACCAGGGATAACAATGTCTTGCTCTTTGCCAACTTCCTCCTCCTCAGGGATAGAGTCGAGTGTCACGTGCCTAGCCACCTTCCTCCTAGGACTCGCCTGAATTGTCTTGGTCAATATCACCGGAACACCACCACAACATCCAGCTATATAAACCTCAACAGACGGAGACGAAACTCCTAGCCTTGGCTGAAAAAAGGCAGAGGAAGAAGGACCCGACCCATGTCCGTTTCCCATTGCTATGTAACAATCCATGCCCCATCCAGTCTTAGGATCGTTCACTGTTCCATTGTTCCATGCACCTTCAATTCTATCTAGGTTTCCACACAATACCATATCGTCGTTATCATAAACCTCGAAATCAACGCATCCTGTTACCCGAACGGTCTCGGTACTAACGTAAGTCACTTCCGACGATTCTCGGTCAACCCTATCACGGCGAAGTTTAAGCGACGCCGTCTGAGAAGAAGGAACACGGACACCATTAACCTCGATTGAAGCGCCGGTTTCACGGCGAGGATGACGGAGGGTAAGAAAATCAGGGACATTCTCAACGACACACGGCGCGATGCGGACATAGAACAAACGAACCTCAAGCCATGACGATTGCGATAACGGAATTGATGAAGCCGAAGACGGCGAAACACCGGAGGTTTTCATATGATCCAGATGAAGATAATGATGATGATCCCTGGAAATCATCAGATATTCAAGAACAAAACCTAAATTCACAATTTGAATTCGAATCAATCGATGAGAAATTCCGTATACGATTACTAGATGATGAAAATTTAAGGATTAAAGAACAAACAGAGAATGAATGAATGAATGAATGAGAGAATCGAAGAGAAACTTTTGTTGGTTTGTTTGTTCTGTTTAGGTTTTTGGGTTTGAGATATTTTGGAAGGTAAAAAATAGGTCAGAATCACAATTCGTTTGACGACGAGGTAAACACGGAGAGGTCAAAGGACGAAACCACAGGATAATATACCCTTTTATACTCGCACGTGTGACTTATTGGGCCAGAAATCACGCGTGATTTCTGTAAATGGGCTTTGGGCTCATGTTGCTACAAATCATTTTATTTAAACCTCACATATGGACTTTCATCTGAATATTCATATTATTTTTTTTTAATGATAAAAACCATATGAATTATGCGTATTATGTTTATTTTACTAAAAAAATATGATGAAAATAAGAGTGTTTCCCAAAACACAATATAAACGTGATCTCAACAACAAACAAAATTAGTGATTCTCACCCGTCTTTTTCGAGATTATGCTGTGACTTACTGGCAAATGATTGGATAGTCCGAATTACTCATGCATATATAAAAAGTCTAATCGTTTTGCAGATGGTTTAGCCAATTATGCTTTTACTTATTTTTTAAGACTTTGTTTGTTAGATTCAATACCTGAGGAAGTACAGACTTTGCTTGATAATGATGTCGAGGGTTTTCTAATCTCGTGTTTGATTTTATATTGGAACAAAATTTATAGAGGGCCTTAGGCCCTTTGTTCGAGCAAAAAAACAACAAACAAAATTGAACAAAGCAAAGTATGATTTATAATTGTGTCCAAATGGCCAAAAAAATCTTAAAATTAAGTGATGATAATGCCGTGCTTACCAAACTTCTACTGTACCAAATGTACTAAGTACAGCCTAAAACTATGCATGTCGTGTTCTTTGCCAAAAGTTATAGATATGGTTTTGTATAATTTTAAAAAGCTGATCATAGATGAGTCATAAAGCAAATTCATTTTATTGTTGACCGTACTCCAATTATTATTTATAATCAGAACACATTACACTGAAGATGATTTTAGTAGACATTCTTTTTTCTCTATATTTTCAAAACAATAATTATCAACCGTTGAAACATTACAAGCGGAGGATTTCTTACCGTTGGATCTAAGATCTTGTCGGGTGAAATAAGCCAACTTTGGATATATATTTATAGGCCGGCTATAATGTTTTCTTCTTCCTCCTATTTTAGTTAACATTGATAAGATTGGGTCTTGTCATTTCACTTTCCAATTAGGTAGATGATTAATCACGAAAGTTACTAAATAATAAGATTAATCTGACATCATAATTAAATTAAATTGAAGATTTTTGCAGTTCATGTGAATGTCCGCAACTCAAGATCGGTGTCGGAGATTTTTACCTAGATGATTTTATTACATTTAATTTGATTCTTGTAGTATGATTTGACTGTATGTTAGATTATCCTTGTAAGATCTAAATCAACACATTTCGTAATTTTTAGTTAACATTTAATTCGTAATCATGATTTACGCTGACGTTGGATTTTTATAATATTTACAAGTTAATTAACTGATAATATACTTTTTCAGTCTGCACTCTGCAATTAGAATTTAAAATAATGAATTAAGAATGTTAAACATATACTAGAAGCATTGTTTATATAGGCCTTAGGTATAGCATAACATCATTATCAAGATAAGATCTATGTTTGTCTTCTCAAAAATAAACTAAAATTTCAATAGGATATATAAATAAAGAGTCAAAAACAAGCAAATTTTTTACTAGCAGCTGTATGAAAATACCATTTAATTTGGTCAAATCAAAGCAAAGAGTTTTTCGGTAGAACTAGTTTTTTTTTTTTTTGTCTAACACTAAATCACAACTACTTAATTTATTAGTCAAATTTTTATATAATATAAAAAGTAAAATTTAATTTTTTAACGTGTAAATATATCTATCTTTAATATACTTACTACGTGCCAATACGCTAAAGACCACACTAGTTTTCTTTGTCAAAAAGTTAGCCAATAAATTATTCAAAGAGTATTTACGTCAAAATGTGTTTATGCTAGGTTAAATTTGTATATTTAAAATCAGTCAAACCATTTTACAGGAATGGACGGTCCAGATCAGAAGATGAGGATCGTAAAAGATTGAAAATTATAGAAGCCGCCTTTTTGAAAAATATAATAAATATTTTATAAAAATGAATTAAAATATGAGAAGTAGTAGGTCCCACATTCCACTCTAAGTGGCCCAAACTACAAATCCCTTCACGTCTCGTTTCCTAATTCTTATACTCCGTAGTTTTCTTCGTGTGCTCACGCGCGACTCAAACACAATCTAACATTTATTTATTTTTACATATATATTAATTTTCATTTTTTAAAAAAATTATAAAGCTCCACTTGTATAATTGGTGGACGTAAAATATTGAAAGAGAAATGAAATTAATCTACGTGGGCAAACACGTGGAATATGCAGCTGTTTTCCACTACACATATATATTTTTTTTCAATATTAATTAATTTTTTGGCTGAGGGAATATTATTTGTCTTTATTTAGAGAATCAAATTCGTGTAGAATTGGCAAACCGATGGTGGGATAGCGAGAACTCATCTATTACATAATTTAAAATACATAAAACTAAAATAATCAATCATAGAACTTTAGATGTATATATTGATAAGGAAATATCGACAAATAAGTGATGCATTATCATCCTACTAAAACTTTTGTTTTCTCCAATAATTTTAAATACTTACATCTTAGGTATATCTATATATATATACTCAATAATCTAAAAGAGTTCTTCAGTATTTAGAGTTCGATTTCATCATGACCGTGTTCTTTATATGATCGTAGGATTAGCCATGGCGATAAACTAATTTGCTAACAATTTTAACAATTAACGGTTACCATCGATCAAAAATAATTATTAAAGTGGTCGCTAAAAAAGTTAGCGACAACATCAACTCTTGTATCTATTCCACTTCTGGTTATTTTCTAGTCGTTATACCCATTATTTATGAAATACATGTTATTTTAAATTTTTATTTTACAACGCAGTCGCTAATCGCACGACTCTGCAAAAAACAGAGCTTATATAAAATAAAAATGATAAAAGTAGGTTTAAGTTATCTAACAAAAACCTCTCGGCACAATTATTGAAGAAACAAAAACTCAATTATCTAATAGCTAATGTTGTAATATGTTTTTGTTTTAGTTTTCATGTTGTAATATGTTTCTCGGCACAATTGGATAACAATGACAAATTCTTTGATCCTCTCGAGTATACACAATATTTTCTCTGGTCCCAGGATACAAAATTGAAAACATATCAATATATGAGGAAGAAAATTATATCAAAATTAAAAAAAAAATGAGGTGGATAAGGTGAGAAACAAAATTCAAAGGGTCAGAAAAAAGAAAGAACACAAAAACAAAGGACCGAAAGTAGTGACGCAGAGCACTGGAATACGTAAGGCAAAACAACATCACGCGCCTAATCACACGCGCATGATGTCACGCGCCTTCAATCAAAACAAGATCTCTCTCTCGTACCATTCATTCATTATTCAAAGAGTCTCTCTGCATGCATCTTTTTCTCTCTCTCTTTTAATCTCGAGTAGATTTTGTCAGATTTTGAGTTACGATCAGCGTCAAATCTCTCTTATCTTCTTCTAAAGTTTCCAATTATTTCATTCTTCTTATTCATCATTCTCAACTTGTTCTCTCATAACTCTTAGACACACTATTATCGTTTTTTACATCTCTCTTTCTGTCTCTGCCTACTCTTCAGAATCCAAATTTAACATTAAAACACAGAGAGTAATGAAGGTCCATCTCTTTTTCTCTCTCTGTCTGAATGATTTGATTCCTAGGATTCGATTGGATTATGATTCTTGTTTAATCTGAAAGCAAAAAGCCTTTTCTCAGTTTATTTCTTATTAATGAATCTCTGAATCTTTTGCTTTTTTGCATTACTTTCATATTTTTGTGTTAAAAACATCTGATCTGCTTCTTTTCTAGTAATTTATTCTTATCTAATTCCAACAAAATTCCTTTTATTTTATTTCATGATTTTTATTGGTTATATCCATTTTATTCGCTTAGTACTGTTATTATTTTACAAAAATTCATAATATGAGAGATGGGTATACTCTGCTTTTGCAACACACTGTTTTTAAACTATGTTCACTCAAATGCACATGCATGTCACTCTCTGTACACATCACATATCAGTATTTTATTTTAGCAACTTGTTCATAATCTCTGCAAATCTCTGTTTTTGTTCCTCTTTACTATGTGTTGCAATGGATGATTCAGTAGATTTTTTTTCTTTTTTAATCGCATGATCTGTCTAAGAAAAGACGTATCACTGCAATATTTGTATCACAGAAACTCACGAATACTATTTTGTTGCAGAAAATTGTGTTAAAGCTGGATTTGCATGATGATAAGGCTAAACAAAAGGCCCTTAAAACAGTTTCTACTCTCCCAGGTAATAATCATACTCATTATAAATTAGAACCAGAGATAGAGTTAGATCTCTGTGTAGTTGTTCTCGGTTTAGTCCCGGTTTAGTCTTTGATTTGGTTGGTGGGTGTAAAAGAAAATTGCTTTATAAATTCATTTTCATTTTTGTTGATGAACAATCACGAGCTATTCTGACAGAAGTGTCCATCTTTTTCAATAGTGACAGTACGGTAAAATGTTACGCCATATTTCAATTATTGTTTATTTTGGTATGAAAATACATTCTTTTATTTTATTTAGAATAAAATCTAAAGTACGCCATTATACTATAGCTTCTTTGAAATATGTGCCCATCAATTGAAAGATCAAAATCAAGATCAATCCAAGTCAAAGATTGATTTTGTTTATTTGTTTACTATTCAATTTGTTTTAATTTAACTTTCCTTATTGGTATAGTCAGTTAAATTTAGGAACTTAAATAGAAATAATTGTTGTGATAGATAGGGTCTTGTAGATAAACTTTTTATTACAAGTGTGGAATAAAACGGTTACAAATTACATCTTGATTTTTTAATAGGAATTGATTCAATTGCAATGGACATGAAGGAGAAGAAACTAACGGTGATTGGAACAGTTGATCCGGTAAATGTAGTAAGTAAACTAAGAAAATATTGGCCAACGACGGATATAGTATTAGTAGGACCGGCAAAAGAGCCGGAAAAGGAGAAGAAGGAGGAGCCAAAGAAAGAAGGCGGTGGCGAACCGCCGAAAAAAGAAGAAGCTCCAAAAGAAGAAGCCAAAAAGGAAGGCGGAGAAGCCGCGAAGAAGGAGGAGGAGAAGAAGGAAGGCGGAGAAGCCGCGAAGAAGGAAGGAGAGAAGAAAGATCAACCGCAACCGCAGCCACAACCACCACAAGATCATGTGTTGGAACTAGTAAAGGCGTATAAAGCATATAATCCTCACCTAACAACGTATTACTACGCCCAAAGCATTGAAGAAAACCCTAATGCTTGTGTTATTTGTTGAAAAAAAAACCCTAAATATGTATATTTGAGGGGAAACAATATGGATCGATCTATAGTCATGAATGAGGAATAATTAAGAAGCACAGAGATATATCTTACTCTTAAGATATATTGATTGGAATTGGATCGGATATGTTTTTTTTGTTTCCTCGATCATGCGAGGAAATTTTATTTCCTTAAGTTCATTTCGATGATATAATTTGTGTATATATCGTTGATAGTATTAGAGTTTTAAAGTTTTTTGTATATATATGTTCATTAGTATTTTATTTTTTGTTAAAATTTTGTGAAATACTTTTGTTCGTTGCTTTTTGTGAGTATCTTCTATATGTCAAATTATTTTTTTTTGTCTTTTTATCAAGTAGGATTAGGTAAATTAATGTTGTTAGGCGGCTTAATAAAAACATTTACCTGAAAAATGAATGTGGTTGATTTGACAATTTATTTGTATTTCTGTTTTGCACGAAGCGAAAGGGCATGGCCTTCATAACCATCTGATGAGTCACTTTTAGATAATAAAAAAATACATTAATAGGAGATAGTTAATTTTTATTAGTGGTTCTTGTTTTTTTACATTTCTTTTCACGAATGTACCTTCATATTTAAGTGATAATAGCATAAAGTGTGAAGCTCAAAATTATTTAAAAGGAATTATTTTTCTCTATGTATTTTTTAATAGAAATTACTACATCAATCCTATATAAATATCTCGGCCACGTAGAAACTTCTTTATATTTGACACCAAAATCTTGACTATATTTTCAAATAAATTGAAAAAAATGTCTTCAATGAAGATGTATGTCATAGATCTAGTTGTGGCGTTCAACTAAAATCAAATTCAAATGTCAAAAAACATTTTGGTTGGTAGCCACCTAAAAAGAGCATGTGAAAATTTCAAATATTTACGATTTATAATTTTTTTTCTTTTTTGGGTCAAAACAAATGATGTGACAATATAAATTCCCTTGATACAATAAGATTATTCACTTACAAAAGAGAATATTAATATATCGCATGTGTGTGGTATCATTATCAACCAAGAGGCGGCCTAAAACACGCTTAATTACCTACCATTACTTAATTAATACTAGCATATAAGTATGATATATATTATATGGTTTCTTCAGCTTAACATATACAAATCTGAGATCTGAAAAGTGTTTCACATTTAAATAGCTAATGTTTTACTAACAAATTAACGGCTAATTCATATACTATATTTTACTCGAGCTGACGCTTCATGAATAATTAATAGAGATTTCATCATGTTTGATAGCTGAATTATTCTTAGCAAATTTGTCATCTACCAAAAATTAAATAATTTCAATTTAGTGATAGTTGTTGCATCTTAAAAACGCTGATGAAATTTTCGTCACCCACCCATATTATTGGCTAAGGCAAATTCCTATAATATATAAGAAGGAAAAGTTAGCATAGTTTATAAACGTAATCGAATGTTCAAATTTGTCCTAATTACAATGAAATGATTATTTAAAAAGAAAGTATATGCATGGTGGCATGCACGTGTGACGTAAGGAGCAAAAGATAAAACATAATTCTAGAAAAATCGAATAATAATTAGCTTAACAAATCATTCAACCTCTTCAACTAATTAATAAATTATGCTGATTCAATAATAATTATATAGTATTAAAAGATAATTGTTGTTTGTTTGAGACTGAAACAAATTCTGCCTAAGATAGTATCAGATACACAATTTGCGTTCATATGATGTTATTTCATTTCAGACAATATTTTAATTGCCCAAGAAATGTTTCATGCTTTAAGATCGAATAATAAAATTAAAGGAACATATATAGCTATTAAAACAGATATGAGTAAGGCATATAACAGAATATAGTGGAACTTTCTACAAGAATTACAACTCAAACTCGGCTTTCACGAACGCTGGGTGAAGGGTATTATCCATTGTGTCTCTTCGGTTCGTTACTCGGTTTTAATTAACGGAGTTCCGAAAGGATGTATATCCTTCCAAAGAGGATTAAGACAAGGGGATCCTCTATCACCTTATTTATTTATCCTCTGCACAGAAGCTCTCATTTCTAATTTAAGACAAGCGGAACTCAGCAACCAAATATCAGGAATCACAATTGCCCGAACAAGTCTGGCTATTTCCCATTTACTCTTTGCGGATGATAACCTCTTCTTCTGCAAGACTAATGTGGAGGAAGCAATAATTATATTAAATGTCCTGAAGGAATATGAACGAGTATTTGGTCAACAAATAAACTTCTCAAAATCTTCAATTCAATTTGGCAAGAGTGTGGATCCTTTTCGGAAACTTGAAATACAAGCAATTTTGGGAATCCACTTAATGGGTGGTATGGGCACTTATTTAGGATTGCCTGAAGGGTTATAGGGAGCAAAAACAAAAAAATGTGCTTTTGTAAAAGAAAAAATTTAAGCAAGGATAAATTCATGGTCTGCTAAGTTTCTATCCAAGGGCGGAAAGGAAGTCCTTATCAAGTTGGTGCTCACAGCAAGTCCATCATATGTGATGTCTTGCTATCGAATATCTAAGACGATTACGGCCAAAATTTCGGCGGTAATCGCAAAATTCTGGTGGCATAATTCAGGATCATCTAAGGGTATCCACTGGGTGAAGTGGGAACATCTATGTAAAAGTAAGGATGAGGGTGGTTTAGGATTCCGAGCAATAGAAGAATTTAACTCGGCTTTATTGGCCAAACAACTTTGGAGAATAGTTACAAATCCAAATTCCTTACTAGCAAGAGTTTTGCATGGTCGCTACTACTCGGGTTCGAATCCATTTGTGCAAAGGATTACCTATTCTCCTTCTTATGGATGGAGAAGTATTATCTCAGCTCGGGCTTTATTATCGAAAGGTTTGATCAAGAGAGTGGGGAAAAGTGATACAATCAGTGTGTGGTTTGATCCCTGGATTCGTGACACTTTACCAAGACCAGCCTTAAGTATGGCACAAACAATTTATTCGGATTTGAAAGTCTCAGATTTAATTGACACTCGGTCCCGCCTATGGAAAGAAACTCTGGTTAGACAATTTTTCAACGATTAGGACGCTAATATTATTTTAGGTATTCATATACCACGAGCACCTACATCAGACAGAATAGGATGGCATTTTATTAAGTTTGGAGTTTATACCGTACGTTCTGGCTATTGGGTAGAAAGAAATATTGCACAGTACCCGACGGTTCCTTTGGGCCCTAACATCCAACAACTACAAAAGAAAGTTTGGAAATTAGATGCTCCTCAGAAAAACATTTTATGTAGCAAGCTTTATCAGGTCAATTACCGGTTAAATCTAATCTTGTACGTCGTGGAATTCATTGTGATACTCGTTGTGATAGATATGGGGCTCAAGATAGACGATAAATCATGTGCTCTTTGAATGCCCTCCTGCGATACAGACGTGGGTTTTATCAAAATCCCGACCGGTTCACAGTTCCTAAATGCATCAATTTTCTCAAATTTTGATTACCTCTTTTAGAGAGTATCCAACCAAATAGATCATAAAAGTTTCCCAAGGGTTTTATGGTATCTTTCGAGAGTAAGAAATGATAAAGTTTTCAATAACAGCAATAAAGACCCAAGAGACGTAGTTATGAGTGCAGAAGCTGAATCAGAAGCATGGACCTTAGCCAACAAAGAAAGTAATGATCTTGGGGATAACACACAGTCAGTTATGAATTCATGAGAAGCTATAATTTATAGGCCTATTTCTGCAAACCCGATATTTACTGGGTACAGATGTATGGTCGATGCTTCCTGGAAGGACTCGAATCTTTGCTTGGCTGGTATTGCTTTCCTTATGAGGATGGAGGGGTGAACTTGGGAGGTCAATGTATCAGGAGAAGTCTATCACCTCTACATGCGGAATTTGAGGCACTACTCTGGGCCATGACGATTTTGTTAAGTTTTCACCTATTGGAAGTGGACTTTTTGATGGATTGCTCTGAACTGGTGAAGATGATAGATGAACCCTCAGTCTGGCCAACTTTTCATCCCTATCTAAAGGATTTTTCGCAACTACGAAGCTCTTTTCGACAATGCTCTCTGGTGTGGATTCCTCACTCCCTTAATTACAAAGCAGATTCCCTAGCGCGTATGGTTCAAAATTTATTTAGGAATCAAGCTTATGTAAACAATGTTCTTTTTTCTTGGACCCTCTCTTATTCTTAATTGAGTAAAGTTGACAAAAAGAAATAATAATAATTATTTCATTTATTACACACAAAATGATACAAGAGAGAGATCCCAAAAGGATCACCACTAGGACAAATCCATCGATTGAATCCTAAGCGGAAAAAAAAACACCAACACACTAATTTAACATACAAATCGTAAAAATTACAATTTGACCCCAGATCAAAAAGCTGGTAGTCAAAAACAACCCTAATGTCGAGGTTGAATTATTCCATAAAGGAAAAAATAGTCACACAATTACTTACTAATTAACAGAGAGATTAATCAACACTTAAGGTTATCCTGATGATTTCTTAAGGTCTTTATGCTCGAAGAAGAGGTGAATGTGGTGACATTATCCCCGGAGATGAGAGACCATCTTCATAAAGTCGTCGGAAACTTAATCGGAGATTGCTTTGTCGCCATTTTTGCTTCTTAGAATTGTTGTTCTGATCATTCTCTGATACTTTCTCGACGATCTTGTTGTTGTTCTTAGACACGAATTCTTGGATCCGTCCAATTGCCACATGTAGAATATCATCATCCATATTAGCAAAACAAACCCTAAACCATCCAGGTTCCGTGCAATGAAAGGAAGAGCCTGGAGACACATTAAGCTTTACTTTGTCGATGATTATACGCCAAAGATCGATTTCCGATTCAAAAGAGTTACGATCTCTCAATAAATGTCTTAAATCCATCCACACAAACAAACCTGCGTGGCTTGTCAAGCAAGTAATATCTGCTTTCTTAAGCCCTTTGGTAAAAACTTCATGTCTTATCCCCAATCTTCTCGAGCTTTCCTTAAGGAAATTCTCCACGAATCGATCATCAGACAACATTGAAGCAAGCATGAGTTGTGTCTGAGACGAAACAAGTCCAAAACTCGACATTTTTCTTGCACAAGACACGACTGAGTCGTTGTAAGAATAGACTATTCCGACTCTAAAACCAGGAAGTCCCATGTCTTTAGAAAGACTATAAACAATGTGAATTAAGTCAAGGTTGACTTGTTCAACATCGTTGACTACTTCAGCAACACTCACAAATTTTTCTCCGGCAAAGACTGTGGCTGCGTAGATCTCGTCAACGACTAAGTGAATGTTCTTCTTCGTGGCGAACCGGACCAAGTCCTTAAGTGTGTCCTTGTCCAACATCGTACCAAGTGGATTTGATGGGTTCGTTAAAATTAGACCTTTGACTTTTTTATTGGACTCTTGGGCTTTTGTATAAGCCCATTCCACGGCCTCGACGGTTAGTTTGAAATTGTTGGAGCTTGAACAATGTATCGGATGAATGTCGACACCTGTACGCCACCTCAAGTCTCTATCAAATCTGCAAATGATAATTGTCACATTAACTATTGAAACATAACTCAAACTTTGAAGTAATATGGCGAAAGAGTCAAAACTTGATACTAATACGATTAAACACATTTTCATTTGGAATTTGTTAACCCCGAAAAGTATGTGAAAATAACATTAATGATTTTTCTCCTAACTTTTTCTATAAAACCTTATCACATTTTCATTATCATACTTTTTTTTTTTCTTTTAACAACCGAAAATTGGATATATAGTTTGAGTCCAACTCTTAAAACCCAAATAATATTGGAGAATTGTCAATTAACCATGCAACTTACAAAATTCGGTTGATTTAACTATGACATCCGTACTTGGTCAATTAAACTTTCAATTTAATGTTGACTTTAAAAAAACATTAAACTTTGTTTTGATTCGGCCAATTGAACATTCCAATAATCCTAAATCGAAAATTTTTCTAAATTAGGAAGCCAAATCGATTTTTGAAAGTTCGATTCAGTTCTTATTTTTCTTTTAAAGAATCATAAGTTTGATTTTCTCATTTCTTTCAAAATGATTTTCTCATTTCTCATTTGAAGTATTAAATACAATATTTCCCAATTACTAGTTTATTACTATAAAAAGTAATGATATATACTGTATATATATATATATTAAAATATAAAAATGCTTACGCAGCGTAGTAAGGAGAGGGAATGAGGAAAACGTCGCCGGGATCGGCGAGGCAGAACATAATAGTTTCATTGGCTCCGGTGGCTCCGCCGCTCATAACCACCCTCTCCGGATCGAACGTCACTCTTCCACCTCTAGCTTTTCCCATGAAATGTGCAATCGCCTTCAATTCCAAAATATTCGATTAGGGACATAATTATAACGTTATCAAACATATAAACACGATTAAATTTATAAACGAAAATAGGATTGGACCCCCTATATACACTATATCAACGTAAAACATATACATAATTACAAATATTATCAAATATGTTTCATCAATTTTAATCAATACAATACCTGTCTAAACTCTTTAAGGCCATGATAGTCTTGGAAGATAGCGATGTCGCTAAACTGATGAACACCTTCTGATGTACAAATAGAAGCTTCTGGGTTCCCTCTGATCCAGTCTTTGATCAAATCTAAGCAAAGCTGCACGTAAAATGATATATAAATGTGTTATTTGATGAGTTCACATATACAAGCATATAAAATATAGCTTTACGGGACTATATAATATAAAATAATATAATATATATATACCTGATTTTCAGCAAGACCCATTTGGATAACTCCATTGGGATTACGAGACAGATGAAAAGGATCTTTGTCGTAAGCTTTCCATCCATGAAAATACTCAGAGTTCTCGCCATGTTGATCGTTAGTTGCTATCTTCGAGAGAATCGCACCACTATTCTTCTCCGGAATACCCATTTGCTATTTCGATTATTCACAAGTCTTTGAAGCTGTTTTGGTTTCTGTTAAGTTGGTAATGTTTATATATTAAGTTGTGTATGAGTATAAGGTTTATATATAGAACGTGAATATAAAGCATTGAGGAGACCAAATAAAGTTGATGTGGGGTCTTGTAATAAAGAGAGTTAGGATTTGCTCTGAAACAAGCGAAAAAGATCAAGCAAACCAATGAACATTCTCCACCCAAAATAACATTTTATGTTAATATCCAAATCAACTTTTTTTTTCGATAATCCATAACTAAACCCCAAAATCATGTGATGCAAATTTTAAAAATTGAATTCCGATAAGAAATATTGACCAAAAATACTTATATGCAATTGAACTCATACGTTAAATTTTCAACATGTATATTTATTAACAATGACTTAATTTTGCTAGTATTAATCTACGTTGTACTTCCTCAGTTTTTTTTATAGTTGATGTTTTAGACATTTCACACATATTAAAAAATCATTAATTGTTTTATTTTTTTAAACAAAATATAGTTTATCAAAAATTCCAAAATACTTTAACCAATCAATCTACAGAATTTAAAAAATCAAAAATACCAAAAATGTAATAAATTTTACATATAAATTTTAAAACATTAACTACAAAAAATAAATTTTTTTCTTAAAACATTAACTAATAAGAATATAGGGAATATTAAACATATAATATATTGAATAAAGTGGTTGAATACTTTCGTATTGATTTCCGTTGCACCATTAAAAATATTTGGAATTTTTGGTGGAAATTTATGTGTACTGATCATACTCATCAAGGCTATTTCGAAGCAGCTTCTTAACAAAAATGTTGACCTAATTAAACCTACAAAGTCATGCATATGAAGGGGACTGTAAATTAGAATATCTCATGGAATAAAAGGAATAGTTAGGACCATTTTTTGTGTCATATTTCCCGAAGAAATTTATAAGAAAATATGTACAAGATTATTCAAAAGTAGACTAGAACATGCAACTTCTTTTAACAAAATGAATTAGTATAAAAACAGGTATTTTGCACATATTTTCCATATAATTCCAAAATTTGACCGATGTTTGGAAATATTTGCATTGAACTTTTACTATTGAATATTCATAAGATTGTTGTTGAATTGAGTTTCAGAATTTTCGTAATAAATCATGAACTGAAAGTTTGTTGTATTAATCGTAAAATATGAAAGATGTGATAATTAGGATATTATAACAAAGATTAGTTGTGGTTGGGGTTGGAGTGTTTGGTCAAATCCAACACATGTCTATGTGACATTACTTGCACTTCACGCCGCAAAGTCTTACGCGACGACCACGTGTATTTGTAATCTCGAAGTCAAAGCCCTCTGCCTTATTTATTCGTTTTCAAAGACAACAAAAACCTACCTTTATTAATTGTGTGGTAAATAAATAACTTTACTTTATGAATAGTTGGTGTTAAAATCTGATTTTGGCTCTACTTATATATTAATGTCGGAGTATAATTAGTAAAGTCTCAACTAATATTCTTTAAGCACGCATTGCTGGAAAAAAGGGAGACATCAAATCTCAATAATATACACTAATGATATCAACTTTTCACTATTTTGGAGTTGTTACATCTTCACCTTTTCAAAAAAACCACAAGAACCCATTGTTTTTTTTTTTCTGGATCCTACAAATTAAATGTAAATCATTCAACTTTCTACGAATATTTTTTTAAAAGTATTCCTACATGTAAGAATCATCTTAGAAATTTAACTTTTATAAAAGATCAGAAGTAAAATGTAAACAATTAATGAAAATTTATGTGGAACGTCACTTTGAAACTCAATATTGTGTCAAATGTCATGCACATTTTTTGACTTTTTGATAACAAAAAATCTATTTTGCCATTTTAATCATCTATTTTTTTCGACATCTGATGACATAAAAAAAAGATAGCGAGTAAATGATCGACATGTGTCTAAATTTGTGTTTGACATTGAACATAGACAAATGTATATCCTGGACGTCGAAATTTCGTCCATTTTAGACATCGACATGTTAATGATAACAAATTATTAATACATGTCAGATTTGTGCACGACGTTGTATGAAGATTTGTATACGACAGACAAGTTTATATGAACATAGACATTTCGTTCATTCTAAACATCGACATATTAATGCTAGCAAATGATTAACACCTGTCAGTTTTGTGTTTGACGTTGTAATAAAAATTTGTCTGCGACAGATAAGTTTATACTAGACATAGACATTTCATCCATTACGGATATCGACATGTTAATGCTGGCACATAATTAACACGTGTCGGATTTCAGTATGACATTGTTATATTGATTTGTCTGCGATGGACAAATTTTTACTTGTCTACGATTTCAACAAATTTTTTCAAAGCACTCTGATCTTTTATCCAACCCACTAATCCTAGTCATCATGACAAATACACAACTCTCGAGCACTTAATGGCATATAACACATATACCAACTTTCAAAGTAGCATATGACACAAAACTCACTTAAAAAAATATGATAGAAGAAACATAACATGTCTTAACCGTGTTTCTCTATGTACTAATTGGCCCGACAACTACCAACACCGACATATATTTGCTTTCGGCAGTTTCGATTTGGTAATATATCATTCCAAAATTTCAGATATTTATGTTTCTCTTGTGGAGTGTTTTAGGTATGATGTTTCTTATGCAAATCTATGTATTTAAATATATATATATATATATATTGATTTATGCGCACGAATACGTGTTGAATTGATTATGTTTTATGGTATATCAAGTAGAATTGAAGTTGTGAAGGTAGTTGTTAGTCAATTTAAAGAGTGACTAGGGTAAATAATTAAATAAGTTTATTAAAAAATAAAAAAATTGTCGGTGGGTCAAAAAAAGTGAAGAAGGCTTTGAATGGTGAATAAGTCAAATTAACTGAAAAACATGCGAGGCCGATGTTTGACTTCTCCACATATTAAATGCTGACTCAGCTGTCGGCTAAGTGGACACGCTTCTTCCTTCTCCTTCCACTAATCAACACTTTACACGTGTCTCATACTTTTTATGGCAATAGCTTAAATCCTACCCCTAAAATTATTTTTTAAGCTACTTTAAGATTCGAACCCTGATAACAAATTATTAATTAGATCATTTTGACCAGTTTGAAAGCAATTCGGCCACGTGTATATTCCTAAACTCTTGTCATTTAACAGATTTGTTGAAAACAACTCATAACTGTGGATGGATCTTCAATTAGACTTTTCACTGGGTTTCTTCCTAAGGCCCATTGTTTTAAATAGTCAAGAGACCACACTCTAGAAATTGGGCTTATTAGGCCCATTTTTTTCAATGCTTAATGACGTATTGTGCATAGAGTGTACTGCGATGCAGGGGAATACTAGAATCTACCGACATGCATATGGGCCGACATGGTCGGTCCATTAATTCCTTGCGCATCTTGTTCGTTACGTGAACACTGGATTTCTTGGGATATCATAATTAATACTTTCCAATTTTTTGGCATGTAGTTATCGTGACTAATTTCAATGACCATCTACAACGTCTAATCCATTTTTAAGCTACAAGTGCAAGAAAAATATATATCTTTTTTATTTGTCAGATTAAGTAAATCCATATAAATTACTAATAGCCAAATCATTTAACAACAAAAAAATTGAAATAATAATTACTGTCATGTAAAGGAACTAACACAAGACAAACACGTATAATCCCATGCTTTCATTCTCACTCTTGGTCGTCTAAAGCCCTCACAGTCTAACACGTACACAAATCAATACATAATCTATTCACATCGACCGACTCTATCAATAACCCATCCGTTTCTTTATATATATAACTCAAGGAAAACTTCAGATCATACACATATATAAAACAGAACGTAACAAAAAGAAAGAAACAAGAATAATGGCGAGTATGCTAGATAAAGCTAAGGATTTCGTGGTGGATAAACTATCCACGGTCCCTAAACCGGAGGGTTCGGTTACGGACGTTGATCTTAAAGACGTGAACCGAGACTCTGTCGAGTACTTAGCCAAAGTTTCCGTCACCAATCCTTACAGTCATGCCATTCCCATCTGCGAGATCAATTTCACTTTCTTCAGCGCCGGCCGGTAAGTTCGGTTTGGTTCGTTAATTAATTATCCGGTTTAGCCTTTTATGAATTCATGAACTAATGTAAACCGGTTTTGTAACAGAGAAATAGGAAAGGGAAAGATACCGGACCCGGGTTCATTGAAAGCTAAGGACATGACTGCTCTTGATGTCCCGGTAATTGTACCGTACAAGATACTATTCAATCTGGCTCGAGACGTTGGTGTGGACTGGGACATTGACTATGAGCTCCGAATCGGTCTAACCATTGACCTTCCTGTTGTTGGGGAGTTTACTATTCCTATTAACAGCAAAGGCGAAATCAAGCTTCCTACGTTTAAAGATTTCTTCTGATCTACTTGCAAAATCTATAAAACAACATCCTTGTTATAGTGATGTTAATAACTTGCATAATCAATAAATGTTACGTAATCATAACGATCTTGTGAGTAAAGCTGTTTCGTGTAAACTTAAGTCATGGTTCGTTTTCATTTCGTGTAAAAACATGGAGGTTATGGCTAAGCTAAATAAATATTGAGTATATGTATATATAAGTAAAAATGTTAACACATGTAAGTTAGTATCAATGAGAAGGATCTTCGTCTGGTAAGAAGATCTGAGAGACAAAGTCTTGGAAGCGAGAAGAGTAGATCTTAGGATGGACGGCTGAGATTGTCTTAGAGCTGTGTTGAATAGATTTGTAACAATGTTCAAGGCGTTTTCTCACACCATAGTCTTGGAATATGTCTATAATCCCAAGGTACAATATCACATCGTACCATTCCTCTCCTCCTGCTCCTTTGATGTTCTTCCCCACTGTACTCCCTGATTCTCCTTTCTCTATTCGTCGTGCTCGTCCCGATATCTTCATACCGAACTTAGTGCTTGAGCTGCAAGAAAATATCAGTTTCATAAAGCTTTAGTTGTGTTTTTGGCAGTTTGTATTTGAACACAAGGACGAGGGAAGTTGTCAAAATTGGTTACCTGCTTTGGAAGATATTGGTGAGATTTGATTTGGAGGTAATGCTTTCTTGTGCAGAAATAGAACTGTGTGTTGGTGCTGGGCTGGGGCATACACTTGATACTGACTGTGTATTTACTGAGTTATCACTATCAGTTGAATCTGTCAGAAAGAAAATGACGGATTTCTTAATAAAGGGCGATGGGGTTGTCTCTATAGTATTTAAGATTAGAACTAGAATATCATTTAGGGATGGATTAAAATCACCTCTGCTGCTCGGAGTGCATGAATACATTGCAGAAGATCTGTCTGGAGAGTTTGAAGCTGTCTTCATTAACATGGAGCTATGGCTTTCGGCAGAACCTGCAAGATTATATGTACACTTTCCTTGTATTGTTTCTTTGTGAATTACAGTAAACAGAAGAAGAATGCTAAGAACCAAGGTTTACCTCGTGATGTGAAACTGTCATATACCGGGCTTAATCTATCAATTGAACCTGTAAAGCGGTGTTAATGAAGAATTTTATTTATATGCTGTGGAGTTTATTATTATCATTAACAAGGATAGAGACATGAGGTTGAGATGCTTAACTCACCTTGACATGAGCCTTTCACTTGTAAACCGAGCATTAAGCTATAATCCATTATGCCTTCATCTTCCAAGACTTCACAGTCTAGCTTTGTTTGCCTGTGCGATGAAAAAATCCACTGAATATCTGAATCATTCTCTGCGACAAAAATCAAAATAGAAACAGAGAAAAATCTCACTTGATGATGCGGTGTCTGGCCAAGGGATCCACATAGAAACAAAAGTCAAGGTCTATGTCCTTCAAAATTGTTTTATCTCTCACTTTGATTTTCTTGTTAGTTCGACCTTGTGGTGAACCCTTTAGATCATAAACCTTGTTCATAAAAACATCGGACTGCAGTATGTTTGACATGACGACAAAATATGTCTGCTCACAACAAGAGAAACCAACTCTTCTTAAGTAATAGTTGGAAAAAGCCATTAAACCAAATATACATTTTCACTCCATAGTCTTTTAAGGGTTTACCTTATCACCTCCAACAGGCTTGATAGAATGAGCACCATAGTTCTTGGACAACAAGGTTGATCTATATTTATGAATATGACGAAAGTAACCAGGCAACATCTCTAATATTACCTACATCAAAAGATTTGTATCCCAAAAATGAGATCAGCCTGGCATGAAATGAGAGAAGAATTTAAACATATTTAGTAGCATTAGTAAAGTTACCTTGATTTCGGATTTCCGCAGAATCTTAATGATAAAACGGTCATCTTTGGAGAGAAGAAACACATTACCAACTTTCCCTGAAGAAAGCTTCCTTAATGTCTCATCATTACACACTGACTTCTTATATTCGTCATGATAGATATCCTCAAGTTCTTGTATAAGTCTGCAAAAAAGAAGCCAAAGTAGAGACAAAATGAACATACATACTTTTGGTATAATCTTCAGACAATGATGAGATTGAAAAGATAAAAAGAACCTGAATCCTGAGGGACAATAATCCTTCCATATAAAATCAGTAATGGTTCCTGGTGGAAGATGTTTAATATGCTTGGAAGAGTATCGAATCCGGTTTTTCTCAGTGGCTTTGATGTCTTTAGCTGTTATCTCCCTTGTAAACATTTTTACAAAAACTATCTCAGCTTCCACGGATATCAAACCTCACCTAAGCCCACATCTTCTTCTGCTCCTACATGACAATAATCAATCCCAATTTATTCCCTCACTCGGGAGAAATTGACATCAAATCGCAGATATTCCAAACCCTAGACCAGAATTAATCGATATTCCAATACATATCTATTCACTAAATGAAACGAAGAATATAATAGCAACGTGAAGACGAAGAACCCTAAATTCGATCGGTTCAAAACCCAAATTCGATCATACCAACACCAATTATCATGATAATGGCAAGAGATTGTTTACCTGATTCAGGAGCTGGGTAAAACATGGAGGAGAAGAACGAACAAAAGACGAAAAAGAGCGCGTCGGATTTAGAAGGAATCGAGAAGATGATGATTTGTTATTTTGATTTTGTTGTTGCAGAAACGGAGAGGAATAAAGAGTAAATGGTTTTGCCAAAAATGGCCGTTGAAGTTCGCCGCTCGATCCAACTCATCTTCCTCCAATTCCCGCGTTTCGGTTTAATATATTTCCGTTACCACTTAATATATCTACTTGACGGCCCATTACTGTAAAACGGCTCAAATAAAGGCCTAACGCTATGGACTCAAATTATAAAAGAACATAGCAAAAGTTGAAGACGCGCTTCCCTAACTTATATAAACGTGAAGGCGATGACACATTCCAAACAGACAAAATATTCTAACATGCTTCTGAATTACTGTGTTAAGTCTTATTAATTATATAAATTATAGATCAAATCTTCAAAATAAACGCATAATATATTCTATCAGACTATAGCCATATAATCATCAGTTGTTGTTATATGCCTATTCGTCTACAAGAATTTAACGAGACTTGTAGATAAGGAATTAGAAGTCAAAGATACGAACTGTATACATGGTCGTCACTATCTTAAGCCAACGAAACCGTCCATATTCATGTCATTGCAAACACACTTATCTACGCTACAAGAAAAACGTTAAGCAGTTTGCATTCAATATACCCAAACGGCACGCAGTTTGACGTAACAACGTGGGTTCAATTACCGAATTAATCACAATTATTATTTCTTGTTTTAGTTGATACGTAAGACTCAAGTTATATTATAGTGAAAGATTCTAAAACAACTCACTCATAAATCTGTTATATATTGAATAGTGTTCATAAAAAAATCAATTTGAAATCCTCGTTAAAGTTACAATGGAGCGAAAGCAATCAACCATCGCCGGCGATGAAGAAATGGCGGCGGAGAAACCGTTAAAACCGGCACTCCGGAAACCACCGGCTTTCAGTGATCAGAATCCACCGTCTGGAACAGCAATGCCTCCACGTCGTCGTCCTAGACCTCTTTATCCGGCGTCACTCTACCCGGAGGAGAAGAAAAGACGGTGTAATTTCTGCTGCTGCTTTTGTATCTTCTTCGCCATGATCATTCTCGTCCTCGTCATCGCCGTCGCGGTTTTCTTTATTTGGTACAATCCAAAACTCCCAGTCGTCCGTTTAGCCTCTTTCAAAATCAGCAACTTCAATTTTTCCCGCGGAAAACCCGACGACGGATGGTCATTTTTGACGGCAAATACAACGGCAGTGATGGATTTCAGAAACCGTAACGGAAAACTAACGTTTAATTACGGTGACACTGATGTGACTATGTTTATAGGAGAGAAAGACTTTGAGACTAATCTAGGGTCAACGAAAGTCAAAGGGTTTATTGAGAAGTCAGGGAATCGGACGGTTGTGATTGTTCCAACGAGAGTGAAGAAACTTCAGGTGGATGATCCAACGGCTAAGAGGCTACGGGCAGAGCTGAAGAAGAAGACGTTGTTCGTGAGAGTGACAGCTAAAACGAAGCTCGGATTAGCTGTGGGAAGTCGCAGGATTGTTAATTTAAGTGTTAGTCTCAAATGCGGAAGAGTTAGATTAGAGACACTTGATTCTCAAATGGCTAAGTGTACCATCAAAATTCTCAAATGGTACGTACCAATATCGCAAATGCTAGATACATAAATCGTAACGTAATAGTGAAAGTAGGAAAATGATTAACGAAGCTGTTTGATTGGTGATTGCAGGATAACATTGCGGTCATGATGTGAACGGTGTCGTATTGAGGTAAACTGACAAATCAAAACCATATAGAGAGAGCTACATGAGGAATTTGTACGTAGTTGATCTATTGAATTTGTGAAATATAATGCAACCATTTGTCTAATGTTAATCGAAATGCAGTATAGATATACACATACATATGATCATTGATTATTAGTGGTTTGTATTGGCTTTGGTTTTTAAAGCTTCAAACCAATTTGTTAAAGGATACAGTTCCAAATTGTTCTTCAATGTATACTTTTTTTTTTGACCTTCAATGTATACTTATTTTGTGGTTTGAGTTCAATATCAATTCTCTAATTCAAACGGCATTTGTCATTCATTATAGATTTATATGTAGATCGTAGGCGCTTGTTTTCTATTTATTTATTAATATTGAATCACAACTAACCGGCGTTTATAATAATTATAAAATATTTATTTATTAAAAAAACCGAGAATAATGCTTCGGATCTCGGAAGCTATTATGCGCGTTAGTTAGTTAGAAACCAATTTAAGTAAATCAAACAAATTACATCTGCCAAAATTACCTCATACAACTTATTTTTCCGTATCTGTTCGTACATCTTAACCAGATAATTTATTTATAAGAAATTTTAAATCAATTCCTTAAATACGGTTTATGTCTTGAATCTCGAGAGGAATTGCATGAGTTTTATAGAATCCTGGGTGCATTTGAAAGGGTGCAAAAATGGAGCAATTTCGAGAGATAGGAGAGGTATTAGGAAGCATAAGAGCATTAATGGTGTTTAAAGACGACATTCAAATCAACCAGCGTCAATGCACGTTATTAGTTGACCTGTTCACCACGGCCTACGATTCAATCTCCGAGTCTATGCAATCAAACTTAAGTTTCAAAGAGAAGAACACTAAATGGCAGATTTTAGAACAGCCTTTAAGGGAGTTTTTATGGGTGGTAAGAGAAGGGGAAGCTTATATTAGGATGTCTTTAGAGCCTAAACTTGGGTTTTGGGCTAAGGCTATTGTGTTGCATTGCAATAGAGATTGCATAGAGCTTCACATACATAACCTGCTCACTTGTCTACCAATTGTTGTGGAGGCTATTGAGATGGCAAGTGAGGTTTCCGGGTGGAATGAAGAAGAAATGAGAAAGAAGAGGTTGGTACATTCTAACAAGTATATGAAGCAATGGAATGATCTTCAGATGTTTACCTGGAAGTTCGGGAGAGAGTATTTGGTGACTGAGGACTTCTGCAACCGGTTCGAGAGTGCTTCGAGAGAGGACCGTTGGATTTTGATTAAGGAACTAGAGGGGAAAAAGCAGCCCGGTTCGAGCAAACAAGACCGGAAGATGGCTGATTTCCTTTTGAAGAATCTAGGAGGTGGAAACGAGAGTCTCAAGCTATCTCCGTCTTCTCTTCTGGTAAGCACAAAAGATTACCAAGTTAAGAAAAGATTAGGGAATGGAAGTCAGTACAAGGAGATTACCTGGTTCGGCGAGAGCTTTGCGCTTAGGCATTTTTGTGGGGATATTGATGCTTTGCTTCCAGAAATTACTCAATTGATGTCCCTTTCACACCCAAACATTGTATATAACCTCTGTGGATTCACAGATGAGGAGAAGAAAGAGTGTTTCTTGGTCACAGAACTGATGAATAAAACACTCAGTACTCACATCAAAGAGGTATGTGGTCCAAGGAAGAAGAACACTCTCTCCCTCCCTGTTGCAGTTGATCTGATGCTTCAGATAGCTTTGGGTATGGAATATCTGCACTCAAACAGAATATATCACGGAGAGTTGAATCCATCTAACATTCTTATCAAACCAAGAAGAAATAACCAATCTGTTGATGGGTATCTACAGGGTAAGATTTTTGGATTTGGGTTAAATTCTGTCAAAGGCTTCTCTAGTAAAAGTTCTTCTTTCACGGGTCAGAATGAGAACTTTCCATTCATATGGTATTCCCCGGAAGTTTTAGAGGAGCAAGAGCAGAGTGGGAATGCAGGAAGCCTTAAGTATACAGATAAATCTGATGTGTATAGCTTTGGGATGGTTTGCTTTGAGCTTCTGACAGGTAAAGTACCATTTGAAGATAGCCACCTGCAAGGAGATAAGATGAGTAGAAACATTAGAGCTGGGGAGAGACCACTTTTTCCATTTTATTCACCTAGATTCATAACAAACCTGACAAAACGATGTTGGCACGCTGATCCTAACCAGCGTCCAACTTTCTCATCCATAAGCAGAATTCTTCGATACATCAAACGGTTTCTAGCTTTGAACCCGGAATGTTACAATGGTAGCCAACAAGACCCGCCCATTGGTCCTCCTGTGGATTACTGCGAGATTGAAACTAAGCTATTACAGAAGCACTCATGGGAAACGACAGAGTTAACTCAAGTCTCACAAGTTCCTTTTCAGATGTTTGCATATAGGGTTGTGGAACGAGCCAAAACATGTAAAAAAAGTAATCCTGACACATCAGAATCAAGTAGTGAATGGGCATCGTGTAGTGAGGATGACGGTGGGGCTGGATCAGATGAGCAGATGTCTTTTGAGAATGAAAGAAGATATTCGTGCTCGAATGTTGTCGATATGAGGAAGAAACACGTTTCAAAACTTGTGAAAAGAGTTGCTAGCCTGAAACCAATTCAAAAACCAGGTGAGATAACCAGCAGTCAATATATAGAAGCTCCATAGATTTGAACTTTGTTACTTCAACTAAGGAATAATGTTTTACTTGCCTTTGGATACTGTTCAGGAACTCCCAGAGGACAATCACGGCCTCCCCCAAAACGTCCTGGTTTACAAAAAATGAGAACAAGCTCAGAGAGTCAGCTGATATTGCTGACCACAAAGATACGACGTTCAAGCTCTGGTCATGTCTCTGACTCTGAGCTTTCCTAGTCTACAGGAACACACACACACACAAAAATCAGATACACAACAATAGCAAGTTCAACATGCTGTGTAACTCAAAAGAGTACAGAGACACACTCGAGTAAATATACAAGTGTTCTATCCAAAACGAGAATTCTATACAGATGGGTTCATATAATTGAAGACAGTGACTTACAGATTCAGTAGCTACAAGCTTAAGCTAAAACATTGGCTTAAGGAAGCTCAACAAAGAAGAAACGATGAAGCATGAAATTTCTGACTTTCCTTGAATCCTTAGATGAAATAAGATACAACACAGTTTTCATCTACTCTAGATTTCCAGGCAAAAACATAGAATTACTGTATCAATTTATTCAAATGGAGAGATTTTTCGTTTTTTTTTTTCCTTTTTCCGATTTGCACCAGAATATTAACAAAACAGAAACATCCAAACTATCACACATAGTATCAGAAACACCCGAAGTTTGCCTTTCTTTTTACTTGCACACAAAATTAAAGTTATAAATCTAATTTCATCTGATTAGGAATTTTAAATTTCATGAAAATAAATAGAAATACTGAATTCGAACCTGATTTATACCCGAAATGAACCAGATACAAAAATTCAAAATACTCGAATAAGTCTTAAATCAATGGAACCAAAATCCCGAAAAAACTCGACTCGAAAATGGTTTTATTGAAGAATAACTATCTTGATCTTTTGAGTGTTTTTGATGTTATGTATGTTAGTTTGACCGAAATTAAATGGTTAACTTTAATTTTGTGTGCAATCAAAAAGAGAGACAAATTTCATGTGTTTCCAATGTGATAGTTTGGGTGGAATTAGAGTTTTAATTTTTGTTTTGTGTGCAATTAACAAACGTTTCAATGTTTAGGTACATTCATAATTATACGAAAGATCTGTGGTGAAACAAAACCGATCACCCTATATTTTTTCAGATATTCAAACTATTTAAAACTAATTAAGTGAGATCTTGATAAATCAACTAGTGAGGCCTGTGATTAACCAAAATGCTTAAACTTGCTTTTTAAAAGCAGATGCTCGAAGTATGCAGCTTTTGTAAGAAGCACATTATGCAATTCACACAGCACACATTTCTTGTGCTTAGATAAGATTGATTATAAGGTCAGAACTACTATATTATACACTTATGTACGCACATGAAACTATTAGTCAACGTTATATACAAACTTGGGTTTTCTCATTCCAACATCGTTTTCTCAACTAATCAACAGATTTGTCAAATATCACTAATTCATGTAAGCATGTTGAATATACTTACAGCTATAAGATATGTCGTTGTCACCATGTATAATAACTTCATTCCAACAACTAAAATACATTTCTCAACTTTTAGATGATGATGAAAATACTGTTAAGAGCACGTCTTGGAATATAAAACACCACCTCTTGGTAATTAGACCTGGTAAGACTAGTCTCTACTTTCTAGACTATCTTTGTCTTCTTCAAAGTTTCAGTACAACAACCATAAACAGAGCATAATATGTGAAAACAGAGCACAAACTAACACTTGTATTAATCCTACAACTTGTAACACTTCTCATCTAATCTCTCTGGCATTCAAATTTGACCGGAAGCAACTCCAGGCACACAAAATTTGATCTTGTCTGCGAGATTTCGATACAGAGGCCAATCTCTTGGATTCAAAATGGCCTGAATCACATTCTATGTCATCTTTGTCATGAAATTATAGAGTTTGAAAATAAATTCTGACAGTTAAAAGTCGTTTTTGTTCTTAGTCTATCGTTAATTCAAACTCCATCGTCGATCTTTTTTACGTTTCCGGGAAAGCGAAGCAAAGAGCGAGAATAGTACAATCAATATATTCTCCTTAAAGCTTCAAGTTCAAAGTCTTTTGATTATTTTAATTCCTCTGAAATTTTCAAAAACAACTCTTTTATTTAAAAAATGGCTACGTCAAAAGAGATTGCAGCTTTTTAATTGATTCTCACCGGAGAACAATTTGCCAATATTTTTTCCCTTTCTAGTTAACCTAATCCTATCACCGGAATCGGTCTTCTTCAAGGTGCGTTTGATTTTCTCGTTTGGATTCTATGAAATCATGGAAACTGCTAGAAAAAATTATGCTTAGAAACTGCAGAAATGGTCTTTTGAATCTATGAACTGAAACTTAAAGATTTGCTTTGCAATGTTAATATTTGATGATTCGGAGAAGTATGTTAATGAATTCATGTTTCAATCTGATTGCTATTTCAGTTGCAGCTATACAAGTGAACCCTAAAAGTTTAGTCTTTATCGGATAAATAAAAGCCGATGAGGACAAGCGGTGACGACTATGGAGAAGATGCTGCTTCTTCAAAAAGTTATGAAGAAAGAAGGTTTAAGGACGATTCAAATTCAAGACCTGGGTCTCAAAGGTCCATCAGAAGCTCAAGTAAAGAGGAAGAGACTAGTAGCAACAAAAGTCAGCACACAGATCAAAAACAAGACGAGATTCTGAGAAAGCTTGAATCCTTAAAAGGTCATGTTGTTCGCGGTAAAGTGGTTGATGAGTCACCAAAGGGTTTCCAAGGTCATGGACCTTCTTCTTATTACAATCCATTTCCTTATGGAATGTATCCTCCTTCCGCTAGTAACCCAACTCATGTTCCAGTTCCTCCTAGAGATCCTTATGGATTCCCAATGCATAGAAATCCTCAGAACTTGTATCAAGGACCAGGTCAGTATCCTGTTCAGATGTTGCCTCGTCCTCCATATCCTCAAGGACAATATGTAGACATTGGTCCTGATATATTTGACCCACAGTTACAAGATCCTAGATTCTTTCCAGTTACACCAAATAGATACGGTGATGTCCCATATAATAGCCCTATTTTGCATCATGTTGAAAGAACTGGACCCTTTAGTCCACATGGTGGTGTTCGAGGTCAACACACAAGGTGGCCTAGTGAAAATGATTCTGAATCTGGTGGGGCTTTTGCTCGTGGTTATGTTCAAAAAGCTGTTTCGGATTCTGATTCACTTCGGATTCATCCTCTAGCAGGCGGTGCGCCTTTTATTGCTTGTCACAATTGCTTCGAGTTGCTATATTTGCCTAAGAAGAAGCTTCTTGCTCAGCAAACACAACAAAAGCTTCAATGTGGCGCTTGTTCTGAGGTTATCAGTTTCACAATTGTTAATAAGAAGCTTGTTTTCTCCTCTTGTGTCCTTCCGGAAACTACTAACAGAGATGATTCTGTAGAAGTAGAAGGTAGAAGCACACCAACAACAGTGCTAGATGATTGTCCACTTAGGGATGAGGAACAAAGAATACACTTGGAGACCAAAGTTGTCCAGGCTAGTGAACACTCAGATGAAGAAGAAAGCTCAAGCATTTCTAGTGAACCGCAAAAACAGGTCGTAAACTCTGTTAGACGCAGAGCCAAAGGCGCAAAAGTTCCACCTCCACCTCCTGAAAACTCCAATCTTCTTGAGCTCTTTGAGTATTCTAATGTAAACAGAGCTGCACTTACTTATGGAATGGCTCAGTTAGGGTACAATAAGCAACATTCCTACATGAAACAAGAGTCGTTGAGATCAGAATCAGTAGCTACTGAAACAGATGTTTCTTATCATGGTTATCAGAATAACACTGAGGTATCTGAAGATTCAAGGATCTCTAAAACAAGCAAAGGGAGCAGACCACGAAACCAAAAAGAGAGTAGTGAGTACAGTTTCTCAGAGGTAACAAATAAAGTCACTTCTAATGACCAATATGATGAGCAGTTAGAGGTTTGGGTAAATGGGTATCTAATACCAGAGGATTTAGTTATCAGCGCAGAGAAACAAGCTGGACCAATACAAGCTGGCAAGTATTGGTATGTTTTCGGTTCCAGTTTGATTTATCTACGTTTGGTAAGCCGTTAAAGACATGATCTCATCTCTGTTATGGTTCTAATTCAGGTATGATTATCGTGCTGGATTCTGGGGAGTGATGGGAAACCCTTGTCTGGGTATAATACCAGTAAGTACTTTCACATTCTCTGTTTCTTTGTTCTGTTTTTGTGTTTAGTTGTTTGATGAAGAAAGGGAAACAATTGTTTGAATGATGCAGCCATTTATAGAAGAGTTTAGTCGTCCAATGCCAGATAACTGCGGTGCAGGGAACACGAGTGTGTTTGTAAATGGAAGAGAGCTTCACGAGAGGGATTTTGAGTTACTTGCACGTAGAGGTCTTCCTCGAGACAAGAATCGTTCTTACATAGTTGATATATCAGGAAGAGTTCTAGATGGAGAGTCTGGTGAAGAACTTAAAAGTCTTGGTAAATTAGCTCCAACGTAAGCACAACAAACTCTCTGTAGATCAAATCTTCATTTGATTAATCTTTATAACTCATTGTTGGGAATATGAATTAGGGTTGATAAGGTTAAGCATGGATTTGGCATGAGAGTTCCAAGATCATTCGTTTCATAAAGCTTTCATCAGTTTTGATTCAACCTCTGGTTCCAATCTTCTATTAGAAGGTAAATTGTGCTTGTGGTATATCATATAACAAAATATTATTGCTTATTTGTTTATATTGGTTGTGTGTTCGTATTCTGTAACATTAACTATTCGTTTTTCTGTCTTAAAGATAACCAAACTTATGGGTGTTATCTTTTATGGATCTGGTTGATGTTCATTTATTTATTTTTTGTGGATAAACTTTTTGAGAAATGAAATAAAGTTGTTTCTTCTGAATGATAAATTGGCAATATATCAATACTTATACTATACTATCGTTCTGTCTCTATAATTTCCAGTTATCACTATTGATTTTTGTAACAAATAAACAATATCTATAGATGTGGCCAGGCTGTACTTGTCCGTTGGATCGTATTCAAGAGAGTCACATGGCCGCTGGTTTAGGCCGGAAGCGAAAGGTAAAAATTGGGCTGTTCCGAGTTTTCGAAGACTGGAAACGAAAGATAAAAATAGATCCCGCTATAATTGCGATTTAAACACATGCTTTAATCAATTTTTCAGTGACACATACACCACTAAACTAAATAAAACTATTTTATATTTTGGGGCTGAAAAATTCGTTATATTTTTGGGGCTTCCTTTACAGACGGGGTCTAACTTATTATGATAGAGTGTTGACACGTGTCGTATCTCAGCTTGAGTTAAGTAAGATGGGTCCCACGTGGTAAAAAAGTTTTAAATAAGCCCAGTGGGCCCAAAACATATACGTGAAGCGCAGACTCATTGATTGATATGGGCCTCGTTATGTACCCCACTTCATGCATTTATTATTGAAGAAAATGTGTAAATTTTGCTGTAAATCATGTTCAATTCATAAGCATCCGATCTAAGGTGTGAATTCTCTATCTGTAGTTGATTAAATAATACAATTTGCAAAAAGAGAGGTCTCTATCAAAATAATTGATAAGTAATAGCGGTAGGACCAATCGGAAGTGACATTTATTCTTATCGATTCACAATTTTGTTTTTTCAATAACAAATTACACATCATTCAGACAAATAACTTACTACTATCGTTCTTTAATTTTTTAATTTCTTATCATAAGAACTTACTAATGGTTTACATGCCAATGCCATGTTCTATGCATTTACAATTAAGGGAAATAATTAATGGTACAATTTTTCAATCATTCATAAAGAGATAAAGAAAAGAAGGAGATCAAGTATATGCGATTTGGTTTACAATTCTATATTAGTTGTAACTTAGAGAACAATTAAGGATGCCTAATCATTACTTCTTCTTTTTTTCTTTTTTCTCTGAGTCCACAAATCTGCAAAAATCACAAAAGCCACGACTGACTTAACAAAATGGGAACAATTCAACACATGCAAAAAAAACAAAACAAATCGAGTAATATAATTAGCATTATCATCGTGAGTTAATTATTATTACATGTTTTAATATTAATAATGATTTGTAGTTTTGTGTTAAATCAGACCCATGAAGAAGAAATTCGCATTCAACGCCAACCAAAAACCTCCAGAAAGCTAAATGAAAAACCATTTCTAAAAACTCACTCATCTCTCTGATCTCTGAATCTCTCTCTCTAATTTCAATGGATACATTACGATTATTGTCTAAGAGTATGAAGATTGAAGAAAACCCTTTTGGTTCTTCTCATCAGCGCAATCAAATTTTCCTTAAACTCGTCGCTTTCTTTCTTCTCATTGGTCTCGCTTTCCGTTTTATCATTACGGATTCTCCTGTAACGCCAGTTCCGGAGATGCGAATCTCGCCGGCATCTCCTCCGCCGGAACTTTCCGGTCTCACTGGTGTTGCTCAAGCTCCAGCTTCCGTTGATTCCCTGGGAAATATCACAACAATTGATTCACAAAATGGTAAGAACATCTTTTGCAATTATCTGTAAAATTAGTCCTAAATTGTAGGAATCATCAATTCAATAGAGTAAGATCCAAGCAATGTTAAGAATTTGGGTTTTTGGTTCATTTTTCATCCAATCATTGTATAAAAAAACTAAAAAAAGTTAATTATGTTCACCAAGTGTTTGATGAAATCTCTTTATGAACAATTGTAGTTTCTACCAAGTGTGATATCTTTACTGGAAGTTGGGTACCAGACCCATCAGGTCCAGTCTACACCAATGTCTCTTGCCGTCATATTCAAGATCACCAGAATTGTTTGAAAAACGGACGGCCAGATATGAATTACCTTCTATGGAGATGGCAACCTCGTGATTGTGATCTCCCAAGGTTTAACCCTCAACAATTTCTTGACAAAATGAGGAACAAATGGTGGGCTTTTATCGGTGATTCCATCTCCCGTAACCATGTTCAATCCCTCATTTGCATTCTCTCTCAGGTACTACTAATTCAATTTCATTCTCTGCATAATGTCAAATTCAGCTTGATTTTGATGTCAATGTCTCTGTCTTTGTTTAGGTAGAAGAAGTAGAGGAAATCTACCACGACAAGGAATACAGATCAAAGATATGGAGATTCCCTTCTCACAACTTTACACTCTCAGTCATTTGGTCTCCTTTCCTTCTCAAAGCTGAGACCAATGAGAACGCTGATGGAGTTTCCTTCTCAGAGATTCAACTCCACCTCGACAAGCTAGACAACAAATGGACAGATCAGTATTCCAATTTTGACTACGTTGTCATTTCCGGTGGAAAATGGTTCCTCAAAACAGCAATCTTCCATGAAAACAACACCTTAACTGGCTGCCATTACTGCCAAGGGAAGAACAATCTGACTGATCTCAGTTACCTATACTCATACCGGAAGGCTCTTCGTTTGGTTTTAAACTTTGTAGCTGAACCAAACCATAAAGCTCAGGTTCTGTTCAGAACAACAACTCCTGATCATTTCGAGAATGGAGAATGGGACAGTGGTGGTTTCTGTAATAAGACAATGCCGAGTAAAGAAAGTGAAGGCAACATGAAGAGTGAGGATGTATCTATGCGTGATATTGAGCTTGAAGAGTTTCATAAAATTACTACACAAGAAAGTTTCAGTTCAAACATTGGATTGCTTGACACGACTTCAATGTCATTTCTCCGACCAGATGGACATCCCGGACCATACAGGTATCCAAATCCTTTTGCTGGGATGAAGAACAAAGAGCTAAATCAGATTCAGAATGATTGTCTTCACTGGTGCTTACCTGGTCCGATTGATTCATGGAATGATCTTATGGTGGAAGTGATGCTTAACCGGGAACAGAACAGATGACAAGTGCGAAAAGGCTTTTAATTGACAAATTGCTTTTGTAATTAGTTTGTTTGCTTGTAAAAAAGCCCATTCATTATTGGGCCTGCTTTGGGTCAATTTACAAAAACGTGTCGTTTTTGTGTAGGAACGAAACGCCGTGTCGTTTCACTCACTCGTGTACATTCCTTGCATTACGAAATCACGAATGGGCTTTGATCTGGGCCTAATAATATTCTATATAGTTTATATAATTATGGGCCGGTTGCAACAATAAGGCCTAGGAAATAATTTGAGCCGCCCTTGATGACGTAGGCAGAAATTTGCTACATCACATTCACATTTGCCATAATGAAAAAGTGACTTCTCAGTTTTTTTCTCAATCTCCAACCTACCTCTCTCATAATTGCATGGCTCTACTTTAAGCTTATACTATTTTTATTTTCTTTGTCAAGAGACTACATTTAAAGTATAAGTCTACAGCATTTATTAAGATGAACTGATTTTCTTCACCAAATACGATATTTTATACTATCAGTTTCTTTTTAAATACTTATTTATTTCATATACGTAAACTTAGGGGCAAAAATACATAAGCCATGTTGAGGTCAATTGACTCCAATAACTTTAAAAAATTTAATGTAAAATACATTAAATTGACCCCTACTAAATTAAAAATTTGATTTCTATACAATTAAATTTTAGATATAAGTGAAAATCAGTAAGTGTTTTGACCTAACATAACCGATCAATATAGGCTAAAACCTAACAAATTTGAGTTTAAATATTATTTATTTGTTTAGTTTTACAAGGACATCGTAAAGTTTGATTTTTTTTTGTCTAACAATTGGATCGATAAGGTTTGATCTATAGTCTAACACAACCTTTAAACTTTCTATTTAATCTGGCAACTTCATAGAGGGGAGGAATCGAACTGTAGATATCATAGTCATTAGCTGGACCATCCTAACCACTAGACTAAGAAGAAATTGGCAAAATTTGATTTAATGGACAAAATTTGTTTTTTTTTTTTTAGATATCAGGCTGAAAACAATTTTATAAACCAACCATAACCCCAATATATATATTTTTTTATCATAAACCCAAAATGGAAAGACAAAAAATCCACATAGAAAACATTTTTAGAAGACGACTCGATCAAAGCCAAACCATTCATGAATGAAATCTCTACAATACCAATTGAGCTAAAATGGTAGATGAAATTTTTTTATAGCGAATAAATATACCTTACAAATGAAAAAACATGCTTCTGAATCAGAATAAGGGTATTATAATTCACATCCAAATATAAATGTATATATATTTATATAATTGTTTTTTGTTTTTGGATATTGTTTTAATTTGTTTGTCAACTCTACTAGATACATCACCCAATAGTTTTAGCCGACGGAGGCAGCTAGTAGGCACCTTGTGGAAATGGGACCACGATCATGCTATATAAAGCCATTACCTACCATTAACATATATAGCAACCACAAAACAACAACAAACATCGAAATAGGAACAGTTTTTACACTAATAATGGTGAAACCAAACACTCCAAATGTAGCAATCATACCAAGTCCCGGTTTAGGTCACCTCATCCCACTCGTTGAGTTAGCTAAACGACTCGTTGAAAAGCATTCCTTCACCGTCACATTTATCATCACTCGTGACTCTTGTCCGTCTAAGCCCCAAAGATCCGTTCTAGACTCTCTTCCTTCCTCCATAACTTCAATATTCCTTCCTCCAGCTGATCTCTCTGACGTTCCTTCAACAGCTGGAATCGAAACTCGGATCTCACTCACCGTCACTCGTTCTAAACCAATGCTCCGGGAGCTTTTCAAGTCCTTATCGGCGGAGAAATGCCTCCCGGTGGTTCTCGTCGTTGACCTATTTGGTCTTGATGCTTTCGACGTCGCCGTTGAGTTTGAAGTCTCACCATACATTTTCTACCCATCAAATGCTAACGTTCTATCGTTTTTGCTTCACTTACCGATGCTAGATAAAACGGTGTCGTGTGAGTTTAAGGACTTAACCGAACCGATTAAGATTCCCGGTTGTGTTTCATATACCGGTAAGGATTTATTCGATCCGGCTCAAGACCGAACTGATGACTCATACAAATGGCTTCTTCACAACGCAAAGAGGTTTAAAGAAGCTACAGGGATTATAGCGAATACATTCATTGATTTAGAGCCAAATGCTATAAAGGTTTTACAAGAACCAGCTCTTGATAAACCACCGGTTTATCCAATTGGACCGTTGGTTAACACTGGTTCAGACGATAACGTGAAAGATGAGTATGAATGTTTAAAATGGTTAGACGCAAAACCATTTAGCTCGGTTCTATATGTATCATTTGGAAGTGGTGGAACATTAACGTGTGAGCAGCTTAATGAGCTTGCTTTTGGTTTAGAAGAGAGTGGAAGATTGTTTATTTGGGTTATACGAAGTCCAAGTGGAATAGCTAGTTCTTCTTATTTCAATCCACAAAGCCAAACCGATCCATATTCGTTTTTACCACAAGGGTTCTTAGATCGAACCAAAGAGAGAGGTCTAGTGGTTCGATCATGGGCTCCACAGGTTCAAATTCTAGCTCATCCATCAACAGGTGGGTTTTTAACACATTGTGGATGGAATTCGACTCTAGAAAGTATTGTAAATGGAGTACCACTTATAGCTTGGCCTTTATACGCGGAGCAAAAGATGAATGCAGTGTTACTTGTGGAGGATGTTGGGGCTGCTATTAGACCGCGAATGGGTCGAGATGGGATTGTTCAAAGAGATGAAGTTGTGAGACTTGTTAAGGAACTAATGGAAGGAGAAGAGGGAAAGTCTTTAAGGAGTAAGATGAAGAAGTTGAAAGAGGATTCTGTTAAAGTCTTAAGTGATAATGGCTTCTCTTCTAATTCGATTTGTCAATTGTCTCTAATGTGGAAACGAAAGACCGACCAAGAATAGTGAAGACCATACACTTGCAAAGTTGTGTGACCTATTACTGCTAAGTATTTGCTATTTTTGTAAGTCTTTGTATTGTATGGCTTTCAAAACTTGTAACTTATCACTCATCATAAATACACTTTCATGACTATTTTCGCAAAAGGGTCCTTAAATTATTTTATTTTTATTTTGACCAAAGTATATTATATTCCTTTTGTTCACAAACCAAACAAAATTAGCAAATGTCAACGGCAAGTTGAGGCTAACTTTGCTTCTGCCATTTGAGTTTGACTCCAAAAAATCAGGTTTAAGTTATATAATATTGTTAGGGGTCTTGTCAAAATTTGATTGTCGATCTAATATTGAAAATAAAACAAAATATAACATCTTTATACTTGTTAGAATATCTATTTATTTTAAATTAGAAGCTACCCAAGTGCATTCTGTTCCAATCAATATACATATGAAGTATACATAAAAATATAGATTGGGTGCATAACATTATCCTTAGTTTGTATATGGGCTTTTCTTTAGGCCCAACAAGCTCTCGTTGCTATGCCCTTAATGGTCCAAAATCTGATTATAAGTTAGTAAAGGCAAAAACGAATAAAAATTCGAATGAAGGATGATCGACAATGAAAGCATTTATATAAAGTGATACAAATTTTACGAACAAAATTGCAGAACCACCAAGAACAGAGGATATGTGTATATTTTATTATTTATTGTTCATTATTATAAAAAATAATTTCAAGTTTGTCATCAACGTAATAGAGATCTTCGATGATTCTTCATAACCCAGAACCTCTCGATTTCTTCTGCTGTTCTTCCTGGAATCCTCCCAGCTATTAATTCCCACCTTCACATACCAAACCAAACAAAACAAAAATCTCATATTTATATTTAAACTTAACAAAAAAAATTAAAATTAATAGAGAGAAAGAAAAAGAGAGAAACCTTTCACCAACAAGCTTATACATCCTGCAAATCAAATCTTCTTCTTCCTGAGTCATTGCTATTTCTTCCCATTCAATACTACTCACTTCTGTTCAAACATCATCATACAAATTTCACATTTATTAGTAAATAAAAATGGAGATATAATAAATTAGCTGAGAAAATTATACCTTCAGAAACAGAGACAACATTGGTCTTGCGAAGCTTCGACTTATCCATCAAAATCGACACTGTAATAAACCGGACAATTTTATAAATCAATACGGTTTAGTACGGTTTAATGTAGAGACAGACAAAGAGAGATGATGATACAGTGGAATGTAAGGAAAGAGCATGAAGACTGTTGTGTATTTATAGTAGGGGCGAGGAAGATTTTTAACGACCGGTTTGGTCGGTTTCCACAAAAGGAATCATGTATTGTACTTTATTTTCCTTAAATCGAATTTTAACATAATTAATAGTATAAGAAAATAAGATTCTTAAGAATTAGACCTATTAATTAATTTGCAACTTATGAGTGGCAGTAATTTATGACAGTATGTGTGTAATCTTTGATTGGGAACCAATAGGAATCATATTAAATATTTTCCATTACATCATTTGCTACATCATTGTTCTTAGATTATGTTACCACTTGCCTTCTCTTTATGTTTAGTATATACTCTATTTCTATTATAAATCATAATTGGAAATATATAGATAGTTATGTTTGTTCGAGTCTTATCGATTAATTGATTAGAAAGAAAAATTATATTTGATTTATATTATTAAATTATGTTACCGGTTTTATTAATTGTTATATATATATATATTCTTGCAACAACAAAAAATACTACTCTATATAGTCATTAAAATATATTAAGATTGGTCAAATGAAGACATGAGAAACAATAGATTATGCAAAATAACTTAGGAGAATCACTTATTTTTATCGTTTAGGCATTTAAGTCTTCTTTTTTACTTTCATTTGAACTGAATTCCCAATTGAATGAAAAAATATTGTTAGAACAATCAAAAGGAGAGTTGAAAGTTTGTTAGAGATGAATATAAAACCAATATAACAAAGGATATTCTCTTTTATTCCCATTAATTCACACATCAAATTTATTCCAAACTTCTTTTTATTGTCTTCAATTTATTATTAATTTACTAAAAAAAAAAGGTTGAGCAACATACTGAACAAACTATGCAGTTGCAACTAAACACGACACGTGGAATTTTATTTCATTTAATTCTGTTGGGACCATGTCATGATTCATGACGTTCGACGCATCCAATTTTCTCAATATTTAACTTATTTTTACCGGTTCGTCTGTTTTTTTCATATGTAGGAGAAAGCTAATCGTCCGGCGGATGGGTTAGTAAACTATGTGTTTCTTTAAAATAAGGATTTCATAGTTTTGATGTTGTTCCACCTCTTGTGGCCACGATTTTAAGTGAGGATATTAGTGGTTCTACGATTTGGCGTAGGATCCGAACTTGATTATTTATTTTTCTTAATAAATTTCGGGAACTTAGTTCCTGATTTTCTACCCAAAGAAACTTATTTTTCCGGTATGAGCAGAACTTTAACAGAAGACCTAAATAGATGAAGAAACTATAAAGATGGGAGAAGAGTTATATATAAGGAGTTGACGATGAAATAAATATAAACCAAATTCGAGCTTTTAAAAGTTTACAAAGTAGTTTATAATATATTTAACGTTTTAATACAAGTTTATAATACGAGTCAGTACCAACATCCAATGGTAATGTATGAATTTACTTTATTTTGATGACAACATTATGAAATCAAGAACAATTTAAGCGAATAATCCTTAGAAATATTAATTATATAATTGAAGTGCTAGGATATCTCAAACTTTTTCATATGCCTTGATAAATTGTGATTGGAGAATCCATTAGCCAAAGATTTGATTCTACTAAGCCCTTCTCAAACACATTTCTTTCAAATCTTCCTCTTAATGTTGTTTGTTTCAATCACATCCTTCAAGTTGTATACAAGGACTATTGAAAGTTGGAACTTAGAATAAGAAACGTATTTTTATATCCAACTCCCAAGGAAAAAGCAGATAAGAAACACAGAGACAGAAGTTATTATACAACCTAGAGACTGAATCAACCCATATTCGGGTTTCGAAAGAAGAGTTTGGTCAGATCACGAAGTCGATGAAAAGGACAAAGTTAAAATAACCTACGACACATTTGTGGTTAACTATTCACTTAAACCTCACTTACAATGTAAGAGGCGTGAAAGATGTGACTAGTTGGGTGAGTTTCTATCACCATGGTCTGCCTTTTCCTCCAAGCCGGCGTGCAAGCTCAAAATCTTTTTTCACTGATATGAACAGAAACAGATTTATATGAGCATATTATATATGTGGTTCAAAGGGGTAAGTAAGTACACTATGGTTCCTAGATTTAAACTGAAAATTTTATTTGTTTTGGAGTACTTACTAAGTGTAACTCGTCTTGCATGGATAGCACAAAGCATTGAATCTGAGAACAAGCCAACCACGTGGTCTTCTGCTGCCTGCCCAAAAACAATAAGCGATTATGTTGATTAGTCATCACGGGAAAATAATGTTACTTTGTGATATATGTGTGATCTATATTGATACAAGTTGGAAGATTGGTACCTCTTGAAGAGCCACAAGAGCTTCAGGTGTCCAACGATTGATGTGCGGAGGGGCCACAACCTGAGTAATACATCTCACCTGGTAAATCAATGTAAATTAGCTTGACTGGATCATAAATCAACATTTTCTGTGTCACTAGCTGTTCATGTAAGGTATTGTGGTTACAGAAGTAATATGGTTCTGAATCTGTGAGCCAATAACTTCAAAAGCAAATTAGATTACAAGCTCCTTAAAAAGAGGAGGTTGGTCAGCTCCATTACTGCTCTTAATTGTAGTTAAAAGGTTATATCACTAGGTTCACTGCATTGATGCCCACACAGGATGACAACTACAAACAACTAAGTTCGTTGCATTTCGAAACACCAAAACACTTGTATCCCTGTTGGTACAAACTGTCTACTGTGCAATTTATTGTGGCTGAAAAGCAAAAGAAAGAGAAAACGAGAAACTCACTTCTCTTATGAAACTAGCAGCTGGAATTAGAAGATTTGTGCTCTTCTGAAAATGGCGAATCTCTCTCAGAGCAACGGTTCCTGGCTTATATCGATGCTTCTTCTTTGAACCTAAGAGGACAACAAGAACATCAGAATCAAACACTAAATGCCCTACATCCTTGGGGATATCACAAAATGTTTCATAGAACTCACTTTGTGGCATAGGTTTTTTGGTTCTTTTTGCCCCTTTCTTCACAAACACAATGTGTATTAAGATCTACATATCGAAATCCAAGTTCCAACAGAGTTCATAAGCAATGGTGAAATCTTACTTTGCTATTAGTAGCCGGTGAAGTTGTAGGAACTGCAACAATGTTACAAAATCAAAATAAAATAGCAATTCACAAAGAACACAAAAGATATGAAAACAGGATAATAGATTAACAATGTTTATGATCCCACAAAACATTAACGACCCAAATAAGAACTCACTTTGTTGAGCATTATCTCCACCTTCACCTTCACTATCCCTTCTTGTTCGATTCTAACATTGTCGACAAACAGACAAATTCGACAAAATCCATCACGAATTTGCAGATAGAAACAAATTCGACAAACCTAGGGCTTAGAAAAATGCCGTACCGTACTTGTACCAGCCACCGGAGAAGATGAAGAAACAGTGGCATCTACAATTTCAGAAGGGAAATCTAGGGTTTAGAACTTAGTAGCAGAAATATAAACAAACCCTAAAAATCAGGGGAAATTCCAAATGTGAAATTGAAGGAGAAAGCAGAAATTAACATACCAGTTCGATTTCGAGGTCGTCCGAGGTAATGCTTCTCTCTCGTCATTAATTACTACTGTAGAAGAAATCACACCATTAAGAGGAAATCGTAGAAAACGAAAGAGAAATAGAACTGTGTGAAACTTGAAAATTGGTAAGGATTTTATTTTCCCGCTCAACCCTAAATTTAGATTTTTTTTAAAATCGATTCTGCTTAACACAAATGATACGCGATATTACCGTTAAATCCCAAATTCAAAAGGCCCAAGTTTAAAAGCCCAAGTTTTCTGTCCATGTTCAAAGCCCACGGTATAAAAACATTTGTGTGACAGAGCCACAGATTCTTTATATTTATCCTATCAAAGGTTCTTTGTTCATCATATTATTTTTTTTTTGTGAATTTGTTTTGTTCATCAACTTTACTCATTATTTCTATTAATGGAATCGATAAAAATCTGATCCATAGCCAAATTGCTCTTACTGGAGCTGGCGGGATTTGAACCCTCCACTTGGTGCCCAGTTAGATTAAGAGTAAACCAACTAGACTACCTGCTTTTTGGCGTACATGGAAGTTTTCTATACAATCATTTTCAATATCACATCTTCGTAAACTAATTACAAATTATTTTTTTATACAAATAGAGCAACGGTGACAAATTACACACCAGAAGACAACTTTTTACATCAAAACGGAAAAATTAGATATTCTAAGAAGTTGGTCACTATCACACATATAAAACTGTTGTTTTGTACATTACCAAAAAAAAAATACTGATGAATATGTATATCTTACATACGAGACACTTGATACTAAACCATTGATTATGTAGATAGATTAAGTTAGTTATGTAGGGACTGAGAAGCCAATCTTTCAGACACATCTGCTAATGATTTCAGATTACATCTGATGAGTGCTTCAACAAAGTAACAAGTCTCATCTTTTGTGTTTCCTTCAGGAATATCAACTACAAAAGATTCAATCACCATTGTTCGTTCTCTTCCTTCAATTATCTCCGGATGAACTGTCAATATGGAAGAGTAATTCTGCAATCCCAAATAATTATCACATGTTAATTTCTTCATTTCTAAAACATACAATCTTTGTTTTTGAACGTGTTCGTTTTTTTTGCAAGTGGTCTTTAGCCTAGTGGTTAGTGGTAAATCCAATAAAAGCAAGCACACTTGTACATTCTGGGATCGAGTCATGACGCCTACATTATGTAGGAAGTTGACTAATAGCTAATATTGAAAAAAAAAATTAAAAAGAACGTGTTGGTTTTATTTACCTTAAGTCTGTGATCACCACCTATGATTTTGATACCGAGAATATGTTCTTCATCATCAAGAAGTTCTAACCTCTCAGTGCTTCTTGTTGCAGGAAGACCAGATTTTACATTTACTTCTCTAAGACTACCAATTTCAGGATCACCAATAACTGTACATCTGCTTACAAACGGTTTGTATTTCTGTGGCTCATCAAATCTCCGAACCAGTGACCAAACCTGGTTCACTAATTTGGATCAAAATCTGACAAATCAAAACTGAAAGTAATAGATAAAAGAAAATGTGAGAGAGAGATGTGTACGAGATGAAGAGGAGCATTAATGTGTTTTACAAGAGTAGAAGTACACTGCTTCTCTTTGCAGTGATGTTGATGATGCGTCTTTACGTACTGTACCGTCTCAAAGTCTTTGAAGTCATCCATGTCCTTCTTCTTCTGATTAAAATCTCTTTCTCTTTGAGAGGAAATTTCTACAAAGTGGATAAATAATTATATAAGGAAGCGTATTAAAAACAAAAAGGAGTAATGCATGCTTCTCTATGCAAAAACAAATAATATTTTGTTTTTTCTCTCAAAAATCAATGAACCCACACCGACATTATAACTTTATTTTTTTCTTTTAATTATTAATCTGCGTAAAATTCTTGTCTTTCACACATTTTGAACTTTCCAAGGCAAAGAACAACGGTAATGGTTTTACTTTTGTAGATACGTGAGGTCACGAGTTATATTCTACTTAACTTGTCTTCAGTCACCACATAGAGGACAAGGATTGGCACACTTGTTCATATTGAGTGATTCTCGATATACTAGGTCCCATAAATATTTGGTTTGTGTCGTTGTTGTAATATCATTTGGATTTGGTAAATATATATTTTTTTTTGTCAATATTGGATCGACAAAACTCAATTAATAACCTAAAACTCATCTCTAAAAATCCGTTTTTTAAGTTACCATGATGTAACGGGTAAGAATCAAACTCTGGTGCAAAGTTATTACCTGGATCATCCTAATCACTAGATTAGGAACAACTCGGCGATTTGGTAAATGTTTATGGTATTACGAATATATTACTAAGAAGTACTAATAACTAACACTATCTTCTTTTTTTTTGTTAAAAGTCAACAACGCTAATTACGGTTTTAAACCAGTAAATTATGCACTAAACTCGACTTTTCTTTTTCTCAAAAGACTCATCTTGACTTTAATTATCTTTCAAACAAAACAACATAATCAAGTTTTAGATAACTCTAGTTTAATCATTACCTTATCTTGTAACATATGATTAATAGTGTAAGGTTTTCAGAAACAATATCTTGTTACCATCTAAGCCAACACAAATAATGATAACAATAGGTTTTTATTGGTAAAAAGTTAAGTCATAAACTGATATCACAGGACTTAAAGAGCGGTAGTTGATGATAATTACAGTAACCTTATCAAATAGGATAATTAGGAGTATAATAATTGACAATAAGCATGCAAGCTTAAAGCAAAAAGATGCATATAACGTAATTTTATTAACTGCCACAAATAAAAATCAACGACTCTTTTCAAATATAGTGACGGCTCAGCTGAATACGGTCAAATTATGAGACAATTGTGTACGTGTCATCTTCTATTGGTTTGTTGTCTGATATATTCATCGTCACTTATTGTTATATCTCTTCTGAAATTGACACGTGTAAATCGACTTTTTATCGACCAATAGATTCTCGAAAATATTAAGCTAATCTTAAAAACCGAGCGAAGTGAAAAAGACAACTCGTTTGATGAAAAACACACATATTCATTGCTCGAACATTAATACAAAACGTGATTCACTTTTTGGTTCCATATTTTCATTTGTCACTTATTGTCTTGTTTTCAATAATTGGATGAAAGAAAGGCTACTCCATAGCTCGAACTCATCCTTATAATCTTATACTTAATATTACATGTATTGAAGTAGAGTGGAGTTCCAAATACCAAAACCATTAGTTATAAATATTTAACCACTAAATTAAGAAGAATATAACTAATTATTTATCTTTTTAGTCAATAATTAGATCAAAAAATCGATTTATAACCCAAAACCTACACCTAAAGTTTCACCGTGCAAATCTATCTCTTGTATAGGAAAAAGATCAAACCCATAATAATAAAATTATTAGCTGGATTATCTATCTTATTGAGAAAAACTCAGAAGTTTTTTTTTGGTCAACGACACTTTTATTAATAAAAGACACCAAGAAGTTGAAATAATTACATCAATAAACTATTAGTCATTACTCTAAAATTACAAACGAGAAAATCAATTATATGATTTAAAGAACGAAGAATAACTTAAAAAGAGATAAAACAAAACAAAGAACTTATCAACCACTCCTCCGGTTGGTTGAAAATTTCCAGTACTATCTCGCAGTCCGTTGAGAACTCCACTTCTGTCATTTGAAGTGCCAAGAGATTCTATAGCCCAACTTCAATTTATGAATAAAGGGCAAAAAGACTTCAAAAGACACCCCGAGTTTCCATGCATCATCGGTCTACTGAATTTAGGAAGCAGAGCCAACCCAACCCGGATTAGAGATTTGAACTTTTTCAGGATCCATCCATTAAATATCTATAGTCTATGAAATTTTGAATTGTTGTAGAGAAGACCGCTGACTGTGACCATTTCTATATCTACAAAAAAAAGTAGCAATTGTTTAAATAAAATTAGGTATTGCAAAATTTCGTTTGTTTGATTGATTCCGTTGTCTTTTTAACTATAAATTGATGGGCCAAGGCACAAACATTTGAGAGCATCACAATATGGGCCAACGGGTACAAGCAAAGCGAGTATAGCTTTTGGCTTCAGAAAAAAATCACAATCCTTCAGCTTTACTACGTTGTTCAGCCGTTCTCTTCTTAATCTCATGTGCTGCATTAAATATCCCCATCGTCGGTTGGTTACACACAAAGCACTTCTTGTTCTTCGTGTGATGCTGCACCATTACATGAACACACTCTTTTAGTTTCACAAAACAAAAACAGAGACATAATTGTGATTTACTTAATTGATCATACCCTTAAAGCACAATGCTCACAGAAGTAATGCTTGCATTTGGTGACAACAGGATCAACAAAAGGCTGTCTGCAAATGAAGCAAGCAAAGGGCAATGCATCATCGTCTTCATCACTATCTCCATCGGCCTCATCATCTTCATCCTCAATTCCCATAGCTTTATTTCTCTTCCTGACTTTCTCTGCTTCTTCCCATTCTTTCTCTATCTGCCATCCTGGTTTGTAATCCCCACGGTCATGCAAGAACTTACACGAATCTCCATATCCACAGTATCCAGTTTCTTTGTAATCCTTGCATATATCTGGCTGGTAATCGAATCTAGCCGATACTCTGATATGAGCAGAAGCTCTTAATGGCCCGTGTGAGCCTCCAGCTTTCTCGCTAGAGATTGTTTGTTCTCTTCTAAACCCAGCTTTGTGATCTGTATATCCATGAATTCCGGTGTACAACTTCTCATCTGTACCTTTTTTCTTATTCCCTTTCAATGCTTCGTCTGCTTTCTTGAGAACTCTCTCACGGATAGCTCGCGCATCTCGATTAAAGTCAGTTTCAGTTTCTAGAGTAGCTGTAGCTCTACTGTCGTTTTGAACCTGGATCTCCTTGGATGAATCGTAGTGAAAGACAGGTTTCTCAGGAGCTTCACTCGTCGTTGTAGTAGAGCTCTTAGATGGTCCAGAGGAAAAGTATAATTTGCTATCAGGTTTTGCAACTTTCTTTAGATTTTGTAAAATAGAGCTTTCGCTTTTCGAATCTCCATCCTCTTCATCTGTGTCAACCGTTCTTTTCCTTATGTTCTTAGCCTTTGGCTTCTTGAAGAAAGTGCAAACTGAAACAGAACAAAGAAAAAATGGCTCAATGTCTCCTGTTTCCTAAATGAAAATTTCTAGTTAACAAAAAACGATCAAGACAGAAAACTCTAAAATCCAAACCACTGAGAGATAAGAAAGTATATGTAACCTTGCTGAGGCTTAGGCTCTTGCCCAGCAGGTTGAGATTCTTCTTTCTGAGACGTTTTAGGTTCACCAGAATCTGACATTGTTTTTGATAAGATTATATGTAACAACACAATCACCACCTTGAATACTACCCTTCACTGTTTGCCTGCGTAATGAAACAAAATCATCAGGGACAAAATTTAAATAAATAGTTTTAACACAATTCATCAATTTTCGAATCCATTAGCAACTTAATAGACAATGCAACATATAATTGATCACCCGAATCTTCGTTTAATCCATGAGAATCTTCGATTCCAAAAATAAACACTCAAGCCCACGAAATTATCTGTATACCACACTGAATTAGAAACCCTAGCTTATCTATCTGGGCAGAAATTTCATCCACAATATATATAGAAGAATAGAGAAAACTCGAAACAGAAACTAGAAATTCCCAAAGAATAAGCTCACATTTCGATCACTCGACGCTTCGACTGAAGCTACAAAACTTGGAATCGAGAAGATCCTTAGCTTTAGAATAGCTCAAAAAAAAAAACAAGAGCGAAAAGAAATCGATAACAAAGATGTAATATAAGGATGAATATATTACCTCAATAAACCCTTGAAAATCTTCGCCGGTAAACTATGCCGGAAGAAAATGACGACACCGTTCGTGTTTTCCGATTTAGACAGAAAAATCGATATGAAGAGAGAGAGAAGGAAAAAGGAAAAAGTAGAAGTATGAGCTGAGACGGTTTCTTAAATTCGGGTCATAAGTATAAATGGGCCCAAAACTCATAATGGGCCGGAGGCTTAGAATTGGAAACTTGCCTCTTTTGACTTTGACTAAGTCTTATTTTTGGGCAATTGACTAAAAAGACTTTTTTCAATACTTAATTGCAGAAATATTCTCATTTCCCTCTCTTTTCTTTCACTTTCTTCCACGAAAATACAGAGAGGACGCAAGAGGTAACCGCAACATATGGGTCCCTCTGTTAAGCGACAGGACAAGTAGCGAAAGCTTAACGAAGACAAAGACGAAGAAGAATCGCCGGTGACTAATTTTCCTTATACTTGTGATTGGAGTAATTTACTCTCTCCATCTCTCGTCGTCAGTTACATCGTTTCGAGGTATGTTTACGATGAGAAATAGTTTGATTCCGATTTACGTTTCGTTTTTTTGTTCGTCGTGTTTCAGAATCCAAACGGTTACTTCAATCTGTGTGAAATATCGTTTTTACGATTTTCTCTTCATAATTCTCAGATTTGATGGTCCTGTGGGTCAATTTGTTTTGTAGCTTAGCTTTTCTAGTCGTCGATGAACAGTGATTTTAAGTTCGTTTAGTTTCCAATTATTGAAAAGAATTAAAGGATTTGGTAGTCAGGTTAGGTAGGAATTGACTGATTCTAGCTTCAAATTTTACCATTAAAGAAGAAATATATATTTTAATGTGCACTTGTGTTTTATAATTTATTCTAGGGAGAAGAATTCATATGATTTAATCTATGATTTTAATTATGATTTAGGATTCGTCACACTGTAAGCGTAAGATCAGTTGGAAATATCCAAGGTTTGGCTGATGGCATTTAACCATGGAAAGCATGTGAGGTATGTTGATCGTTGACTGCACAAAGTTTGCATACACAGATGAATTATATTACAGTTTCGAAAATGAATCTCTTATTGTGACTTTTTTTAGGTTCAAAGATCCAGACAGATCATTAACTTCTGAGTATGGTTATGCAAAAAAAGCTAGACCATCTTTTGATAGAGTTTTGAAGAATGTAAAGTGGGGATTTGAAAAAGGTTCAGAAAAAATCAGAACTTTTAAGAAGCCATTAAACTTCCGTTCACACAAGGATCCTCCTGTCCAGAAGGAAATATCTAGTAACACCAATAAGAACATCATAAACCCACAGAGTTTGTTTCTACAGAAGTGGAACAAAATATTTCTTTTTGCCTGTGTAGTTGCTTTGGCCATTGATCCGCTGTTTTTCTACATTCCTGTTGTTGAAAGCAAGAGGGGATGTCTTAGTTTGGACTCAAACTTGGAGATAGTCGCGAGTTCGTTCCGTACACTCATCGATGCCTTTTACATACTTCACATTCTGTTTCAGTTCAGGACTGCTTACATTGCTCCTTCTTCTCGGGTTTTTGGAAGAGGTGAATTGGTAGATGATGCTAAAGCAATAGCTCTAAAGTATCTCTCATCTTACTTCATCATTGATGTTCTTTCTATTCTTCCTCTCCCACAGGTAACGACTACTTGATTGATTGATTACTTTGTTAAATGTCAACAATCTAAAGGTTTTTATTATGTTTGAAATCGTCTCGTTTCTTATGTTGCAGATAGTAGTCTTAGCTGTTATGCCCAGCATTAAAAAGCCACTCGCTTTGCTCACAAAGGATTACCTTCAGACAGTTATAATTGTTCAATATGTTCCTCGGATTCTCCGTATATATCCGCTTTACACGGAAGTGACGAGAACATCTGGCATAGTTACTGAAACAGCATGGGCTGGAGCTGCTTGGAATCTCTCTCTCTATATGTTAGCCAGTCATGTAAGTTCTGATTCACTGAATCTTTGTAGATCTAAATGCATTTAAAAAGTTGATCAAGGTTATATGTTAAACTTACTTATTCAGGTATTTGGAGCATTATGGTACTTAATTTCAATAGAACGAGAAGACAAATGCTGGCGAGAGGCATGCAAAATGAATAAAGGTTGTAATCTGACCGATTTGTACTGTAACGACGATCCTGGTATTAGACACGATTTCCTGAACATTTCTTGTCCGTTTACCGATCCTGATGATATTACAAACTCAACAACCTTCAACTTTGGTATCTTCAATGATGCTCTAAAGAGTGGGATTGTTGAATCACATGATTTCTGGAAGAAATTCTTTTACTGTTTCTGGTGGGGTTTGCGAAATCTAAGGTATCAAAATAATTCAAAACCATTGTTTCTTCATGTTCTTGTTGAATCTTTGATGTTAAACACTAATTCTCGAGCCAGGTAGTTTTGCTCTTTGTAAATAAAACATAGCGATTTTTAGCTCAGGTATCTGAAACTCTTGTCATAGTTCAAAGAAGTCATCATTCTCACCAGTTGCTTTTGTTGTTGCAGTGCATTGGGACAAAATCTCGAAACAAGCAAATTCGTCGGTGAAATCATCTTTGCTATATCAATCTGCATATCTGGACTAGTCTTATTTGCGCTACTCATTGGCAATATGCAGGTAAGGGCCTCAGCGAACCAGTTCTCATTTATTTTTAGTTGTTCCTAACACATAAAAGTTATTCAGGAAACTCATGTAATTTCTATTTGATGTTGCAGAAATACTTAGAATCAACAACTGTTAGAGAGGAGGAAATGAGAGTGAGAAAGAGAGATGCAGAGCAATGGATGTCTCATAGGATGTTACCCGAAGACCTGAGGAAACGTATCAGAAAATATGAACAGTATCGATGGCAAGAGACAAGAGGAGTCGAAGAAGAAACCCTTCTTCGTAATCTACCTAAAGACCTTAGAAGAGACATTAAACGCCATCTTTGTCTCGATCTCCTCAAGAAAGTAAGTTGCAAGCTTTCTCTCTTCTTCGTCCGTTGACATAAAAAAATCTTAGCTCAACACTAAAAATTTACGTTATATCCGTTTTGGTAGGTGCCTTTGTTTGAGATCATGGATGAGCAATTACTTGACGCCGTTTGCGAGAAGCTAAAACCTGCGCTCTTCACAGAGAACAGTTACGCTATCCGTGAAGGAGATCCTGTTGGAGAAATGCTGTTTGTAATGAGAGGAAAACTAAGAAGTGCCACCACTGATGGAGGAAGAACTGGGTTCTTCAATGTAGCGTACATCAATGCAAATGATTTCTGTGGAGAAGATCTTCTAACGTGGGCATTAGATCCTCAATCTTCTTCTCACTTTCCCATCTCAACAAGAACAGTTCAAGCTCTCACCGAAGTCGAAGCCTTTGCTCTTATGGCTGAAGATCTCAAGTATGTCGCTTCACAATTCAGACGCCTCCATAGCAAGCAGGTCCAACATACTTTCAGGTTCGGTCTTTCTCTAATCGACTTATGAGTATAAAATACTAAGTACAAATTTGGTTGGTCTTTCTTTTCTTCTTCCGCACGCATTGGTCTAGCTAAACCGGATTTGATATAAACAGGTATTATTCGGTACAATGGAGAACATGGAGCGCATCTTTTATACAAGCAGCGTGGCGAAGATACTGTCGTAAGAAGCTAGCCAAGTCATTACGCGAAGAAGAAGAGCGTCTCCAAGACGCGCTCGCTAGTCAAGATAGAGAACGCGAAGCTGCAGCCACTGCGTCTTCGTCGTTAAGCCTTGGAGCCGCATTATTCGCGTCGCGGTTTGCTTCAAACGCACTTCGCAATCTCAAACACAACATCTCCAACCTTCCTCCTCCCTACACTCTTCCTTTGTTACCTCAGAAACCCACCGACCCTGACTTCTCCGCCACTCATTCCACTGATGACCCTTAGATCTCTTACGTGTATATATGTGTTTTTTTTTTTTAAAACCAAACAAAGAAAATTAAATGTTATTTTTGGTGTAAAGTGCGCTATGTAAAATAAAACAATATTGTTAGTTTGAACCAAAAATGTAGTATAAATTATTTTACCTAATGAATTTTGTAGAGATTTGCAAAACATTGAAAAATAGCTTTAGCAGGATAATGAAATTTGATTAAAATCATCAACTTTTAAAAATAATCAACTTTTATATATATATATATATATATATATATAATTCACCGTCTCTGTTTTTTTCCCTTGTCGTCGTCAAATTTTGAACGTATTGGTTTGTGTTTAAAAAAGGTGACTAATCATCTCGTTCAAGCAATAATTTTGACTAAATAATAATATTTAATTACAGAATATGTTACAAAAATTGACGAGCGAAAAGATAAATACGTTTATTTGTTTGGAATATGTAGACAAATTGGCCATTTCGTTTGGTTATGTCTGTATTAGGATAATGGGACGACGCAGCTTTACGTGGTCCATCTTACACCGTATGATTTGTAGTCAGATTAAGAAAACTGAGCGGTTGCGATTCGTCGGAGGACCCATTATATGTAGGACCCAATTGACAATGGTCCCTTTCTTGTTTCTTATTTCCACTTGTGACCTGTGCCATTGCCAACATTACTGGACGACAAGCTCGCCTCCGCTTTCTTCATACATAATCTCTTATTATTATTTCTTATTACTATTAAACTATTATTATTTCTTATTTATTATTCCTCGAACGAATCTCAAATAGACAATATTTATCGTAATCCGCTTAAATTCGGTTGTCAAATGAGATTTAGACGGATTTAGATTTGGTTAATTAATAATTTAAGATTATAACTAATGGTTGGTTTACAATAAAACTATAATTATCCAATAATATGTGTAATTAGACTGATTTCGTATATTATGTATAAAATTTGATAGTCGTTATCTAATTTTGGGTGTAATTAGACCTTGCATATATACTTTAGATGGAATTAGACATAAAGTTTAAGTATAGGTTGATCTCTTGTTATATCGAAATTTTAGGATGAAAATAGACCATCGACTAAAATAAGAATGATATATATCTATATTTCCAATTTTCATCATATTTTATTGACGGAAATGTATTTAACTTATCTGATTAATTAGTACGTAATGGTAGCTGTAATAATATTACAAGTCTAGAACTTGTGCTTTTGTATGTTTGTTTGTCTGATAAAGCAATTAGCATTGTTTGCAACTATGCATTACTAGCTTCGCTTTATTTTTATCTTTTTTTTTAAATAGTAGTTTAGTTTTATTAAATTTTAAATACACACATATACATTGAGACAATGCTGGTGATCTATCTACCTACAAACTTGAAATTTAAGACCTTTTAACTCGACATTTTCGTCCACTGTTGTTTAACAATTTGTCAACATGTACTCAATTTTATCCAAAAAAACACAATTATTCAATTTTTTTTTTTTGGTAGCATCAATAATAAAAGAACCGACGTCTAACAGCGATTATATGAGTAAATAATATACATACCAGAAAACCAAAAAAAAATAAATATACATACCATAACATTTTAAATTATATACTGATATAAATGATATTATTTTAGGAAATAATTATACAAAAAAATAGTAACAAATTTACTAAATGTTTAACTAAAATATTAATTTAAGAAATTTTTGATATTTGCTAAAAAGTAACAGAACATTTGAGAAATAAGATTCAGGAACAAAAAATTCAAAAAATTGAAAACTGGCACAAGCTCAGAGAGCATGAATTTGTAGTAAACGAAAATAGAAGGGGCACAAATAGAATAATCTGAAAAAAGCTTATAAATAAGACAATCCAGTAAGGCCCATTACCAGCTTAAAGGCCCTAAAAAGGAATTTAAATAAAGAGTAAAAGTCAAAAAGCCCATAGAAAGAGAAGATAATTACAGAGAATTGCCATGGACGTCCATAAAAAGCCATTCTACTCGTCAGACTATTGAATCTCCGCCCTTCCTTCCTTATCACTCACAAAACTATCCACAGATTACTCTCACCTTTTTCTCCATGAAAGCTTCCTCTTCTTCGAACCACTAAACCCTCTCTTATACCTCTTTTTTTATTACTTTCATTATTATTCTTATAATTCAACTTTTTCCATACATATTTCTCTATTAGAAGCTCAATAAACTTTAGCTCCTTACTCGGTAATTATTTGAATTTCGAATTCATGTCTTTTTTGGTTTAAGTTCGAATTCAGAAAAACTATATTGTTTGGATAAGATTATGAACTCTATGGTTTCTTCATGACGTTTGAGTGGTTATGAACTAATAAACTGTACATATTGTTCACTGTATATTGACAATGAGATTACTTTAATTAACTAATTGAAATTATTTTTCAGCTATAATTTGTTTTGTTCCATAAATAAAAAGCAAAAAAAAAGCTCGAGAAATGGCTCCAAAGAACAACCGTGGAAAGACAAAAGGAGATAAGAAGAAGAAAGAAGAGAAAGGTATTATTTCTAAAATGAAAATATCCTAATCTATATCAATTTCAATAAGATTAATTGAATTTAATCCTCTGATTACTTGATTAAGTTCTAAGTTAATTGGTTTTACGGTTTATTTGCAGTTCTTCCGGTTATCGTGGATGTCATTGTAAACCTTCCGGATGAAACGGAGGCTATTCTCAAGGTTTGTATATTTAATTTCTCGCATTATTTCCGAATTATGTTAATTATATTTTCATATTTCTTGCGTGTTAATAACAGTTTTTTTTGTTGCGATTATTCCTGTAAAATTTGTTATAATCCTTTTTACAAGTTTCTTTTTAAATACAAGTCTATGTATTGTATAATTAGAACTTATAACATATACTTATACATAACATACCTTATCTCAAATTTTATTTATTTATTTCTATATTATTAATTTTATTTTCTTATGTATATAACCCCCAATGTGCATATTCGATTTTATATATTTTCCTGGGGATAAGGCAAAAAGAATACACGTTACCGTAAAAATTGATAGTTATAGACTTACACTTGTTGTATTTTTTGATGTATGTATATATACAAAAAATCATTTTCAATTTGACTTAGAATTATCTTTATGAATTTTATCATTATTTGAACGTGTATAAAAATACAAAACAGTGTGCAACACACAAAGTTGATCGTTTCTCTTATATTTTTAGTCAAAATAATTACGTAGACGTTATATAGACAGTGATATATTTATGTAGAAAACATGCAATTTATTTTTTTCGTCAAAAAACATATCAATATTAATATTTTGTCATTCAACTATTTGTTAAATTTGTTTTCTACTAGTAATTGTGATGCATAAATTTCACATGTTTATTAATTGTGAAATAAAATGAACAAAAGTTGGTCTAATTGAGAAGTACGTAATGTCTGAAACAGGGGATTTCAACAGACAGAATCATAGATGTTCGTCGTCTTTTATCTGTTAACTTCGACACTTGCCACGTCACCAATTATTCACTCTATCATGAGGTAAAAATAATTTTACTGAGATTTTGTGTTGAGTTTCCTTTTCCATTTTTTTTGGTTGTTATTGTTGGTTACTTATTAATGATTGATGGTCCAAAAATATTCATATTTATAGTGGAACTTAATCCGACAATTAAATTGAGCAAAAAGTATAGGAAAATGACTTTTATGTAACATCTGAAAAAAATAAATGTTAGTGTCATTGTGCCTAAGATTTGCTAGTTTGACCTTTTTCCTTTTTATATCACTAGATATGTTACCAGAATAAAGTTTTATTTTATTCTATTTAAAATGACCTTTAAAATAATAAAATTGAGCTTGGAATTTTTTACCGTTTTCAGGTAAGAGGATCGCGGTTAAAAGACACGGTGGATGTTTCGGCGCTTAAACCGTGTGTTCTCACGTTAACGGAGGGTAAGTTTTCTCGCGCTCAAACTGAAGCCGTTAACGCGCCGTAACGGAAATATCTATAAGAGCTAAACGATGTCGTTTTAGTTATTTGTGCTTTGTATAAATTTGTGTGAGATAATCCGTTGGATTTTTTATTTTTGTTTGCACAGAGGATTACAATGAAGGAACGGCAGTGGCGCACGTTAGACGATTGCTTGATATCGTCGCCTGCACTACTTGTTTCGGGCCATCGCCGGAGAAATCAGAATCCGTGAAACATGCACAGATTAAGGGAGGTGGAAAGAATTCCAAACAGTCGGAAACGTCTCCTCCGCCGTCTCCTGCATCTAAGGATGCGGTGGTTGACGAAGCTGGAGAGACTAGCCACTCTTTCCCTAAGCTTGGAAGTTTCTACGAGTTTTTCTCTCTCGCTCATCTCACTCCTCCTCTACAATGTATGATCGTATTAGTCTCTGTCTCTAACCCTTGATTTGATGTCCTGCGTTGATCGATTTTTGTCCCAACTTACAGTACTTAGGGTTTTATAGATATACGGCTTGTGACGAAGAGGGAGACTGAAGATATAGCGGCTGAAGATCATCTGTTCTCCATCGATGTAAGCGGATGACGTTAAAACAAATTTCTGTTTGTAATTCAATTGGTTGATTTTAGGATTGCAACAACCGGCGTGTGGTGATATGTTTGCGTTTTAAATTTGTCTCAGGTGAAGCTTTGTAACGGGAAGGTCGTTCATATCGAAGTTTGCAGAAAAGGATTCTACAGCATTGGAAAACAGAGGATCATATGTCACAATCTTGTTGATATGCTTAGACAAACCAGTAGAGCCTTCGATAATGTAAGTTGTGTTTTAGCTGTCGTATGTGTTTATCTATCTAACGACCCGTTATTTTCACTTTCCCCTGCTGAGTTTCGTATTGATCTTATTCTTTAATCATGTTTAGGCTTACAGTGATCTTCTGAAAGCATTTTCAGAGCGCAACAAGGTATACATTCTACCTGGATGAGACTGTTATTATGGATGCTGAATTGGGTGATATAATGAGCATTTCATCTCTGTTGCAGTTTGGAAATCTTCCATATGGATTTAGAGCTAACACATGGCTCATTCCACCTACTGCCGCACAATCACCAGCAGCATTTCCGGCGCTCCCTGTCGAGGATGAGAGATGGGGAGGGGATGGTGGTGGTCAAGGAAGAGATGGCAGCTACGATTTGGTTCCCTGGTCTAACGAATTTGCCTTTATTGCTTCTATGCCTTGCAGAACAGCAGAGGAGAGGCAAGTCAGAGACAGAAAAGTGTTTCTTCTTCACAACCTCTTTGTCGATGTCGCCACTTTTAGAGCCATCAAGGCTGTGCAGAAAGTAATGGCAGAGCCAGTATTGGCTGGAGAAGAAGACTCTGAAGTTCTATATTCCGAGACAGTTGGAGACTTGAGTGTTACGGTTACAAGAGATACCTCAAATGCAAGTAATAAAGTGGATACAAAAATCGATGGAATACAAGCCACTGGTTTAAATAAAAAGAAGCTGATGGAACGGAACCTTCTCAAGGGACTTACAGCTGATGAAAATACTGCTGCTCATGTTAGTGGTTTCTTGAGCTTTCCACTCCTTCCATGTTTAACTTGTCATGTCATCTGTATTGCTTAACTGTCTGTTTTCAAATGTTTATGGGTGCAGGATGTTGCTACTTTAGGAACTATAAGTCTTAAGTATTGTGGTTACATTGCTGTAGTGAAAATAGAGAAGGAAAGTGAGAAGCTAAGTCCACCTTCTCAATTAGTTGACCTCCTTGAACAGCCTGAAGGTGGTGCTAATGCTCTAAATATCAACAGGTGATAAATTCTTACTTAATGAAAAACACCCATCCTATCTCTTTAGCTTATGTTAATTATGGTGTAACTATTTTCATGTTGCTTTACAGTTTGAGATTCCTTCTTCATAAACCGTCTCCTGAGCAGAACAAGAAAACACCTCAGCAACAGGATGATGAGCTTACATCTTCACGGGAATTTGTAAGTAAAATGCTGGAAGAAAGCCTTGTTAAACTTGGGGAAGAGGAAATAGATAGGGATAGTATCATGAGATGGGAGCTTGGAGCATGTTGGATACAGCATTTACAAGACCAAAAGAATACAGAAAAAGACAAAAAACAAACCAGTGAAAAGTCTAAAAATGAATTGAAGGTTGAAGGGCTTGGGAAACCGCTTAAGTCCCTGAATAGCAGCAAGAAAAAAACAGATGCAAGCAGCCCTAAGGCGCTGCAAACTGCAGTATCATCTCAGGTTGATGCAGTCTCTTCAGAGGGTGATAATACTGCGACAAGTGCATCTTTGCAGTCCGATGCCGAGAAGAATGCTCAAGAAAATGTACTCGTATTGAAGAATTTGTTGTCTGATGAAGCCTTCACTCGTCTAAAAGAGTCGGATACTGGACTTCATCACAAGGTCCTTGCACTACATCTCTATATTTTGCTCAATATTCATTTACTTATTGTGTGTTAACAGAGAATATTTGTTTCAGTCTTTGCAGGAACTTGTCGACTTGGCACAGAAATACTATACAGAAATCGCTATTCCGAAACTGGTAAATGAGTCTAAATTTTGTTGTAGTGTTGCCTACTGGTAGTATTAAGATTATGATTTTTTATGTGTTTGTTATTTATTACTGAACACAGGTTGCAGATTTTGGTTCACTAGAACTCTCTCCAGTTGATGGTCGGACTCTGACTGATTTTATGCACACAAGAGGTCTTCGGATGCGCTCTTTAGGCTATGTTGTAAGTTGGCCTTGCTTTACTCTCATGGCTCTTAGAATCTACTCAAGTTGAATTTTGATCATCCATATATTCTTTATGGCTACAACAGGTGAAGCTTTCAGATAAGTTGTCACATGTGCAATCTTTGTGTGTTCACGAGATGATAGTTAGAGCCCTTAAGCATATCCTCCAGGCTGTGATTTCTGCTGTTGCCGCTGACACTGACAAAATAGCTATAAAAGTAGCTGCCGCTTTGAACATGATGCTTGGGATTCCTGAAAATGTAGCAGCAGCACCACATACCGGTTGGAATGTACATCCTCTTATCTTCCAGTGGTTGGAGAAGTTCTTGAAGAAACGATATGATTATGATCTTAATGCCTTCAGTTACAAGGATCTACGAAAGTTTGCCATTCTCCGTGGATTATGCCATAAGGTAATTTAAGAATGCTTAACCAGAAAACTTGTTTGAGTTATAAACATGTTGCAGATCACTATATTGAGTAATAATATTTTGATTTAAATTTTTATTTGTCCTCAGGTTGGTATTGAGTTGATACCAAGGGACTTTGATATGGATTCTCCAGCACCGTTCCGAAAAACAGATGTCGTCAGTCTGGTCCCAGTGCATAAGGTAATGGACACGATAAAGGATATTTGAACTATGTTCTATCTCAATCTATGTTGTTTTCTTTGTTAGCCATTGTTATTCAAACTTTCTACTCTAAACTTTTGCAGCAAGCAGCATGTTCATCTGCTGATGGGAGACAACTTCTGGAGTCATCCAAAACAGCTTTAGACAAAGGGAAGCTTGAAGATGCAGTTACATATGGTACAAAGGTACATGTCAGGAAAAAGATTTCTCTACTTCTCAGCACTTTCATTATATTATATCTTGTTCCTCTGTACAGCATCATGATTTGTTTTAATTGTTTTGTCTCTTTTGTTTTGTTTTTTCCTCGCTTAGGCTCTTGCTAAACTTGTAGCAGTCTGTGGTCCCTATCACAGAATGACAGCTGGAGCTTACAGTTTACTTGCTGTAGTTCTATATCACACCGGTGATTTTAATCAGGTCTGTGTATATATCGCTAGGTTGTCATATTATCCCTCTATATGACAATTGTGAAACTAAAAGATTTTGTTGATTCAGGCTACAATATATCAGCAAAAGGCTTTAGATATCAACGAGAGGGAACTTGGACTTGATCATCCAGATACAATGAAGAGTTATGGTGATCTTGCTGTCTTCTATTATAGGCTTCAGCATACAGAGCTGGCTCTCAAGTAAGTTTTGCAATCTTGATTTAATAAGAACTGTGAGATTCAATGGTTTGAATGCTTCAATGTTTCTTTATACCATCTATAAATTTGATTGTTTATTTTTTGCTCTTTAGGTATGTTAAGCGTGCATTGTATCTCTTACATCTCACATGCGGTCCATCTCATCCAAACACTGCTGCTACATACATCAATGTAGCCATGATGGAAGAAGGTCTAGGAAATGTACATATTGCCTTGAGGTATCTTCACAAAGCTCTCAAGTGCAATCAAAGGTTGCTGGGTCCTGACCATATCCAGGTTCATTTCCCGATTCTCTGTGTTTTTTGAGAGCACCACTTTGGAAGATATTTGATTTGCTTTTACTAATTGGTGGTTCTAAATTTATGTCAAATTTCAGACTGCTGCAAGCTACCATGCTATAGCAATTGCGCTCTCGTTGATGGAGGCATACCATTTAAGTGTTCAGCATGAGCAAACAACCTTAAGAATCCTCCGAGCAAAGCTGGGGCCAGATGATTTACGTACTCAGGTATATATTAACATGATATCCTAGCCGCCAAATCAATCATCTTTCTGACAATTGTATGGATTCTTAAATTCTGACGATCTGGTTATATACTTCAGGATGCTGCTGCTTGGCTAGAATATTTCGAGTCCAAGGCGTTTGAACAACAGGAAGCTGCACGAAATGGTACCCCTAAGCCAGACGCGTCTATAGCCAGTAAAGGCCACTTAAGGTCAAACAAGTTCTTTAGATATCTCCTTGTTGTTTATAAGGTTTCTATGTTGTTTGAACGATTCAAGCAAATGTACTCCTTGTAAGATCCTTATGCTGATAATGTTTTGCAGTGTATCTGATCTACTCGACTATATCAACCCAAGCCATAACGCAAAAGGCAAAAACAGTGTGGCAGCAAAGAGGAAGAGCTACATCATGAAGGTATGATTTATATTTCTTTGACAATTTTTCACGTCAATAAGTTAAACTTAAACGTCCGACCTGTATTATGTGTAGCTAAAGGAAAAATCCAAGCAGAGCAATGTTTCTGAACACACAGCAGAAATTCCAAGAGAGAAACAAAAGGAGATGTCTGAGGAGGAGACAGAAGAAACTAGATCAGAAGATGGTAAATCAAGCGATGGGAATCATGGGACAATCCTTGCACCAGTTGAAGAACCGCTTTCTCCTCCAGTCATTGAGGAGGCTATTATGGAGAATAGTAATCCAATTACATCTGGTGAAGTTTCAACTGAGACACAACAACCTGATGGTAGTGAAGATGGATGGCAACCAGTGCAAAGACCGAGATCTGCTGGATCATATGGTCGCAGGATGAAGCAACGACGAGCATCGATTGGGAGAGTATATACATATCAGAAGAAAAATGGTGAAGCTGATATCGATAACTCTCTTTTCCAGAATGGTACTCAGCAGAACACCAAATACTACATTCTCAAGAAGAGACCAGCATCATATGCAAATTATGCAGATCAACATTCTTCCGGTTTAACAACTCAAGGCACCAAATTTGGGAGGAAGATAGTCAAAACCTTGGCATATCGGGTTAAGTCGCAAGTGTCTTCTGGTAACGCTAAGACTGCTGGTGAAACTTCAGAAGAAGATGTATTGAAGACAGATGCTTCCCCTGTTGTGCCATCTACTCTGTCTAGTACTGTGCAAAGTGAAGCCTACCATACGAAAAACTCCGTTGTAAGTCTTGGAAAATCTCCATCCTACAAGGAAGTAGCACTGGCTCCACCTGGTTCGATTGCCAAGTATCAAGTTTGGGTTCCAGAAGCTGAAGTTTCAGATAAACAAGAGGGTGAGGAGGAGGAGAAGAAAAATGAACAAAATACATCAATGGATCATACTAGGGATGAGCAGATGAGTACAGGCTTAGATGAAGAGGTAGAAACTGAAATCTCTGCAGATGCAGAGTTTGACAAAACTCATGGCGTGGAAGGGATCAAAGTAGAGATACAACCATCTGAAGTGGTAGTCGAACGAAACATTTTGAATGAAAGTGAAGAATGTGGTGGTGGCATTCAAGTGGAAGAACAAGTTGAATCTAAATTGATAAACGATGGTGTAACAGATATGATTCATTCAACCACAGAGCAAGAATTGGCAGATCAGTTAGCGGCTGATTCTGAAGATCTGAAGGAAAAACTGTCAATATCTGCGACAGACTCTGGTGATGCCTCACGAGGATTATTGCCTAACAAGAAGCTATCTGCTTCAGCTGCTCCATTTAACCCATCATCACCTCCAAGCATTATACGTCCTACTCCAATAGGCATGAACATTGGACAGTCGTGGCCAGTGAACATGACTCTCCATCACGGACCTCCTCCTTCTTACCCATCACCTCCTACAACTCCAAACCTGATGCAGCCAATGTCCTTTGTTTACCCTCCTCCTTATTCTCAATCAGTCCCCACAAGTACTTACCCTGTAACAAGTGGTCCTTTTCATCCCAATCAGTTCCCATGGCAGCTCAATGTGTCGGAATTTGTACCAAGAACGGTTTGGCCCGGATGCCATCCTGTTGAGTTTCCCCCTCCACATATGGTCACCGAGCCTATAGCTGCAACAACAGTGTTAGAGCCAACAGTGGTTTTGCCAACTGATATTGACACTTCAGGAGTAGAAGAAGTAAAAGAAGAAGGTGAGGAAGAATGCAAGCAAAATGTAGCAATTTCGGATGAAGTTATGGACTCTGTTAACCATGTGAGCAACACAGTGACTCGCAGTGAAATGGAGAATGGAACGCGTAAATCCGAGGATGGTGAGAAAACTTTTAGCATTTTGTTGAGAGGAAGGAGAAACAGGAAACAGACACTGAGAATGCCAATCAGTTTGCTTAACCGGCCTTATGATTCTCAACCGTTCAAGCTTGGTTATAGCAGAGTTATCAGAGACAGCGTGGCTCCAAAGTCTGTAGCTTGAGAAGATTCAACCAGTTCAAGGAAATGCAAAACTCTAACAGATCTCTCTGATATTTGCTGTTTCTTAAGAACAGTATAGAGGTTAGCTTCTAAACTTTTGAACTGTGTCTCCATGTATACACTGATATGTAGTGTAACTTAGTTAATGTCTAAAATTTGCAGGTAATTTCGTTACAGTCATCAGAAGATGAGGCTTGTGATAGTCTCAAATTGGAGTTACAATGATTTGGACTTTAACCGGAGAGTTTGTGCAGAGGGAAAAAGAAATGCCAAAGCCATTCTTTTGTTTACAAAGTGAGGTTATGTATCATCATTTTCTGGGTTTCTTCATTTTATTTGATTCAGCCAATAAAAAGTAGGAAATTTTGGACATAATTTTTTTGGCTTCTTCATGTTTTTAACTTTAGTTTCACTTATTTTGCCTACGCATTTTCATCTATTACATTAAATCCTAATGGTTTTACTCATTTCGAAATTATTAACTTGTATATTGAATCAGTTATTGAATAAACCATGGTAAGTTTATTACAAAAAGGAAAAGGTAATTACATAACTAAATAGATGGATTCGGATTTCGACCACCGCTGTTTATCCGATCACCGCCGGTGGTTCTTCCCGGCCAAGACCACTCTGATCTTCATAACTTCCAAAAGGATTTTCACCTTCGTAATTTCCAGGTGGATTATAAACACAAATCGCATAAAGCCCACCATTTGTACAATCCACATTTGCACACCCAACCTTGGTACTATCTCTCCACACAATCTGTGTATAATGCCCACACATTTGATTTGGCTCACACGTGTTATCTTTCATATGGTAAAACCTATCCTCATCAGCCCATACTTTAACAATATGACTGGGCTTCCAATTAGTATCTCCGGCCCAAAATATGTTTTCTCCAAATGGGCCATAAGAATGAGCAAGCCTACAATCTCCCACGCGCAACTTCGCCCACGCGCGAGCATACGCCGCTAATCTTCCGTCCCATTCTAACGGCGGTTCTCCCACACGCGCGCGTACGAGATTGTGTGCTAATAAATACTCTCGACTCGCTTTGTTCACCTTGTTACGACGTCGTCTTCTCCTCCACTTGAACGAAAATTCTGACGGTGAAGACAATAAAAACCGAGAACTCGTCACTGACGTTGAGTTAACGAACGATTGTATTGAAGACTCTCCGTTAGTTGTTTGGGCCGTGACGGCCCAAAGCTGAAAGACGACTAATGTTATAACGGCGAAGATAGGTAACGGAGCTCGAACTTTCCGTTTACGAAGCTCCATTTTTAAATATTTAGATATAATCCGGGAGTTAAGTTACCTTAACGTGTAATTAACTCTAGGATGAGATTTGTGAGAGAGGAAACGAATTAATAGGTCTTTAATTGCTTCTATTTATGAATGTTAATTGTAAATTTACCTTCTACGTATGAGTCAATAGAAGTCAATATTGAATTACGGATTACCATTTAAAATTATAACAGCAATTTTGTCCTAAGCAAAATCTTAAGTTAGAATCTAATTTAAGTTAATACTAGTAAACAAAGTAGAATAATAAACCAATAGAGTAGTTAATAATAAACAAAGAAAAAAAGAAGAAATCAAAAGAGCCCACTGTCTCTATCAAAGCGCTTAATCTTTGTTTTTGTCTGATTAAGAAGTCATCAGCTGAGTTTTACATGTGCCCTATAATGTATAATCGTACAAAGTACTTTACAAAATTAAATAAATATATAATTTGGACGTACTCTACTTTCCCCAGGTAAACATTACTTTTAACATTTACGACAAATTTTATTTACATAATCAACATCTAATTAATTCCAACAGTTGTCACATTTGTTGGTTAACTTTTGAAAAGATTAAAGAGATTTTGGCAAATTTAAAATAAAATCATACAAACTCTCTTTGGTCCAAAATGTAAAATTAAAAAAAAAATACATAAAGAGAATGCTAATAATGCAGCCGACAGCACGTGAAGCTTTTTTATCAAACACGTATTTAAACTCCACCGTTAAAAGATTCACTTGTCCGATTCTCGAAAATAAAAAACACAAGTCTAAGCATTAAATTGCGAATTAATAAAAAAGGAAATAAAAGTACATTATCCGTACCAACTCGGGTCGGGTCAGGATTAAACACATCCTCGTGGAGCAAACCCAACTTTGTTACTCGCTAAGTCATACACGACCCGGAAACCTTGTTGCTGGATATTTCCAATAATGGATAATCCACCCATTGTACCCGCAAACGCAAAACAGAATTTACCATTAGTATCAACCGGAATAAGATAATTAGTCGCCGGAAGTGACACGTCAGCTCCACGGAAATGTAAAACCACCGTCGGGACTTTAACTTCATTGATATTCGAAAGATCGAAACACGTGTCGAACAAAGAAAAATCCGACGCACGTTTCAAAGTCCTAGCTCCGACCCGGAACGCATCTCTCATAGCTATGTAAGCGGGTCGGATCAACCGGGTCACAGAAGTACCCGAATCGATAATCACACCACCATTACCAATCCGGTCAAGCTTAAAAAGAGAAGCGGCCACACCAGGGACACGTGTCCCACCGACGCTAATTCCGAGTAGCTCAACGTAGTAGAATGTGTCGAGCTTTGGATTTGATAAAAGCGGTGTGAATTTCGCGGTTCGTGAAACGGCGGCGTTTCCGAAGATAACCGAAGAAGGTTTAGAAGAAGCGGATCTATCAACTAAACAGTAAGAAAATTTCTGGTTAAACCGGTGACCGGTTTGACCGGGAAATGATAATTTTCCTTTACCAAGTCCTAATAAACCGGCTGCTCCGACGAATAAACCTTCATTATCATGACCACAACCAAGAGCAACGTTTTTAACACGATTTCGTCGGAACGTTAGGGTTTCGGTGGAGAAATCACCGACGGTGAATGAACCATCGCCGTAAGAGACTTGGTACAGACAAGTTTTACGACGAGTGTTGCAACCGGCGGAATCTAATCTCCGGCATTGAGGTGAAGAACAAGGGATTGTTGAATAGGTCCGGGATTTTCTCGGGTCGAATATCGGGTCGGCTTGAGAGTAACATCTCCGACAAGGAGCACATTGAAGCCAAACGATGTCGCTTCCGGTGTCGAGCACCATGTAAACGTATCTCGCCGGAGTTCCAACACCGAGGCGCGTGAAGTATTCTCCACTTCCTTGAGAGAGACCGGAGACCACTGAGCTGCTAAATCCGGTGGATCTCGGCGCGTGAGTTACATTTCGTTTAGGGATTCGGGAAGCGAGTGAGACGATTGAGTTCACGCGCCGGGAGTCACGTTGGAGACGGAAGGTGAAGAGCTCTTGTGGTGTTTTGTTGGTGGAGAGAGCATCAATGTGGTCGAGGTTTAGAGTAAGGGAAGACTCAAAGTCGGATCCGGATCCTAGAAGTGACTCGGAGTCGGGTTCGGGTTGGAAGGAAAGGGGAGAAGCAGAAGGAAGAAAATGAGAATTAGGCACTAAGATTTGGAATGCAGGAAGAGAATAGAAGGAAGGAAGTGAGAGGAAGAAGAAACAGAGAGAAAAAATGAAAGATTTTCTGTTTCCTTCCATATTTTGTTTTCTCGGGAAAATGGTAAGTGAGAGTGGTCGTTGTATAGAACTGAATGCACTAGCCTTCTCGAAGAACTCAAGCAAAGTGGCCTCTTTTAAAAATTTATTCAATATCCCTAATAAATATCTATCTTGCAATTATTACCAAATTGTGGAAAATGCAAAAGCCACATTTTAGACTCGTTTATAGTATAAAACTAAAAAAAAAAAAATGTCATGAATTATTTGCTTATCTTAAAAATATAAAATAATTACAGAGTTGCTTTCCGGGTGGTTTTGGATGATCCAGCTAATAATTTGGTATCAGTGTTTGATTTCTATCCGCTGTATTATAGTAGTTTAAAAAAGGATTTTAGAGGTGAATTTTAAGCTATGGATCGGGTATTGTCGATCCAATTTTCATTAAAAAAAAAAAGAAAATAGTTACGTTAATTAGTTGTGAAAAGTTCATTTTATATAGTTTATAATGCCAATAATATCCCCATTTTGGTGCCAAATTTCAGCCTTTTTTTTTTGTCAACTTGTGATATTAGAATACCAACTAGGTGAGAACATACAGTGGGTAATCTATAAGCGATTCTCTCGCTGAACGCGCAA
>OVAX01000350.1:22188-88558 GCA_900406405.1 Lepidium africanum | reverse complement strand
AAAAAAAATTCATTTAACGAAAATCATATTTTAGTGTATCAACTTATTTATATAGATATATATATATATATATATGTACATTTAGATATTATTAATTTATGATATTCTTGGGATTATATTTTTACATAAAGGTTTTAAAATAATTATTATCTTATTAATTTATTAAATTTGATTAAATTTTACACTGGCCCGATTTGGGACCAGAGAATTTTATTATTTTATAAAGGTTATTAATTTATCGAGTATTAATTTATGGAGGTTCTACTGTAAAGTATATTTGTAAATCTAATATACTTNCTACTGTAAAGTATATTTGTAAATCTAATATACTTGATTTCAATGTTTGAATTACACATGATTTAATTATGGATTTCAAAATCAATGGTTGAATAACACATGATTTATAAATATGGATTTTAAAATCATTGATTGAATAACACATGATTTGTAAATCCATAGAAATCCATTAAAATTCATCCTCCTAAACGTGTGAAACCATAATTTTATGTGATTTTGGTTAATTTATTCAAATTACATCTTATTCAACTAATAATCACATATTAAATTATGTATTGTTGAAGTTGAAATTTATATATAATTATCATTTACAATAATTCACAATTTTTTGTTATTCAATCAATAATTTATCAAAATCATATTATATTTTCGGTTATTCAAAAATTATGAAATATTTTTTCAAAAAACTATTTAACTTGATTCCAGATATTTTGAATAGTTTCTTAGTTGAAAAATATATTTCAAAAACTGATCAATTATGATTTCAAAAAAAAAAAAAAATTATATTTCTTTTTATATAATCTCAAATTCTCCACTGTTTTCTTCGGAATACACTTGTATTCTTTATTACTGTGTCATTGATCTCCACTAATAGTAATCAAGAAAAACCAAAAATAGATACAACAGCTTATGAGATAACAAGAGAGATGTGACTTATCAAATGAGATAAAGCTGATATTACTCTATTGGAATTCCTCCGTGTTCAAAGCTTCTGGTTTTGTCATTGGAATGACTTAAGATGATCTAATGTAGATCTTGCCAATGATTAAAAAGTTTTTAGATAATATGAGATTCATGTATGATCTTCGGATGCACGTTATAACTTATAAGCAAGTAAATGCATGTTGGGTTTTGTTTTACTTAAAACTGGGCATCTTTAATTGGGCTTGAACCAATGAATTATATGGCCTATAAGATTAAAACAAACTCGGTGATCAAAGTTTCTTACGAGATTAACAGAAGCTATAAGAAGAGGATTAACGAACAAAGAAGGAGATAAGAGCGAGTCAATAACAGAACAATAGAGAAAGAGTTTTAGAGAGAAGATTCTTGTAAATCGGACCTTCTCCTTCTTCATCTTGTCTCTTCTTCTTTGTAGATCTTGTTCTTCCGCCTTCAATTCTTCAAGCGATTCATCTCGGTGTTCATTGGAATAACGAGAGCAAGGGAAATAACTGGAGCTATCTTCAACCTCTTCGATTTGAGGATACTGGAAGAATATTGCTCAAGCTCAGAAGTCTTCATTTCTACCTTGCAACATCTTCTTTTCTTTCTTTGTTTTCTTGTTCTGTAGCTTCTGTGATTTTTTGAAGATTGTCTCCAACAATCTTGAGCAATAGCCTTTCTCACTGGAGCTTATCAGAGATGGCGAAGAACACAGCGGTGCCGGATCTATCAAGACTACAACCTCTCACAGGATCTAAGTATAGAAGATGGTCAGAAGAGCTGTTATTTTTCTTTCAGGAAATTGGATTAGAGTATGTACTTTTCAGAGATTCTTCTTCTTCAACGGATACTTCGCTGTCGACTAAAGATTCAATTCGATCTGAATCAAAGAAAGAAGATTTGAAAAGCAAGAAAGAAGGTACGTTTGAAGAACATAATAGAACTTGTAGAGGACATATAATCAGGCATCTATCGAAGAAACTGTTTGAAATCTATGTGAACTATGAGTTTGCAAAAGAGATTTAGGACAATCTGAAGAAGAAATATGGGTCAGAAGATCAAGGGAAGAAGCAATATGTTAACTCACACTGGACTACTTTTATGATGAAGAATGATGTGTATGTAATAGAACAACTCCATGATTAAGAAGCTATAGTATCAAGGATTCAATCAGAAGGGATTCCAATAGATGATCAGTTGGTTGCACTTGTGCTGATAGATAAACTTCCCTCATCCTGGAGTGATCAAGAAGCAAGAGATGAAGAAGATGACACTAGAAGAGCTGATATCAGACATCTTGATTGAGGATGCCAATCGAACTTACACAGGTAATGTCACAGAATCATAATGCTCTAAATTTGATGCAAATCTGGTGGAAGGTCAGGCAAGTGTATCTAAGGGAAAAGGCAAGAAATTCAAAAAGAAGGATAAGAATGGTGTGAATCAATTTGTGGACTTCAAGAAAAAGGTTAAATGCTGGAACTGCAACAAGCTTGGTCACAAGAAATTTGAGTGCAAACTGCCATCACAGTCGAAGGATTAAGAGGCTTCAAAGGCTCACTTAACAGAAGATTTGGCTGATGTTGTCACAAAAGTTAATGCTACCATAGACACAGTAAATTGGATCATTGACTCAGGCTCAACAAGACATATTTGTAATGATAAAAGTCTGTTCAAAAGACTGGAAAAACTGGATGAGAACAAGGTGTATCTTGGTGATGCAAGTCCTGTGAATGCAGCTAGAATTGGCGATGTCATCTTGACTCTTTCATCAGGGAGATCTCTCACTCTAACTAAAGTGTTGCTTGTACCTTCAATGCGCAGAAACTTAATATATAGTGCTTTGCTTATGAATGCTGGAATCAAGCAAACTATTAAGTCTGGAATATTGATTTTGACTAAGGGAGGGAGTTACATAGGGAAAGCTTTTTGTAATGGGAATCTGTTTGTATTGGAGACTCTTAATGAAATGAAAAGTGAAAGTTCTGCTTACTTAGTTTGTGATATTGATATTTGGCACAGTAGACTCGGGCATTTGAATGTGAAATCAATCAAAAGACTAGGTCAAGTTGGTATGATTGAGGATAATCTCTGTAATTCTTTGCCTAAGTGTGAAACTTGTGTTGAAGCCAAATATGCTAGAAAACCTTTTGTATATAAAGTAAATAGAAACACTAATCTACTTGATCTAATTCATACAGATTTAGCTGATTTCAAGAATGTAGAGAGTAAAGGAGGGAAACGATATTACATGACATTCATAGACGATCATTCAAGATATGCTGAAGTGTTTCTCTTAAGATCAAAAGATGACACCTTTAACTCCTTTCTACAGTACAAAATAGAAGATGAAAATCAGTTGAACATGAAGATTAATAGAATAAGATCGGATAGAGGAGGTGAATATGAAAGCAATTCAATGAACTCTCTATGTATAAAGGAAGGCATTATTCATGAGAGGTCTGCTCCTTATTCTCCTCAGCAAAATGGAATTGCTGAGAGGAAGAACAGAACTTTGAAAAACATGATGAATGCGATGATCATAAGCTCAAGTCTGCCTTATAGTTTATGGGGAGAAGCTTTGCTATCGGCTTGCTACATTCTAAACAGGGTTCCTCACAAAGGACTAACAGAAACTCCATACGAGTTGTGGAAAGGTTATAAACCTATTCTGAAGCATATGAGATCATGGGGCTGTTATTTAAGATTGGTTTACCAAGTTTTAAGAGATCTTTAGTAGGATCAAAGACCATTGATGTTGTGTTCATAGGGTATGCTTCGAAAAGTACAGCATACAGATGTTTAACTTTTGATGAAGAAAGCAATAAGTCTGGGACATGTTATAGAAACAAGGGAAGTAGAGTTCTTCGAACACATATTTCCATTTCAAAAAAGTACAGGAATGACAGATCTGATTCAAGAATCATCTAGAGATAATTCTAATGACATATCAACAAAAAGGAAGCAGCAAGAAGTGGTAACAGAGATCAAGAGAAGTAAAAGAGCTCGTGTATCAACTGATTATGGTCCAGATTTCATAACAAGCTTCTTAACTACAGACAATGAACTAACAGAGGAATTCATTTGTACTTTTCTAATCGAGGAAGATTCAGCAACATTCTCTGAGGCAATGAGATCCATAGATTGTGTGTTTTGGTTGAAGGCAATCAATAGTGAATATGATTCAATAATTTCAAATCACACATGGGAAATTGTGGATTTGCCTCAAGGGTGTAAGGCTTTGAAATGCAAATGGATTTTGAAAAAGAAGTTCAAGGCAGATAGAACCATAGACAAGTTTAAGGCAAGGTTGGTTGTACAGGGATATTCACAAAAACATGGAATCGCCTTCTTTGACACTTATTCACATGTGACTAAGTTGGCTTCAATAAGACTATTTTTAGCAATAGCATCAACTCACAGCTTGATAGTACATCAAATGGATGTAAAGACAGCCTTCTTGAATGGGGATTTGGAAGAAGAAATCTACATGCTTCAACCGGAAGGTTTTGAAGTAAAAGGACAGGAAAACAAGGTTTGCAGATTGAAAAAATCCTTGTACGGTTCGAAACAAGCACCAAAACAGTGGTTCGAGAAGTTTAGCTCAACATTGAAAGATTTTGGATTCACAACAAATGATGGAGACACTTGCATCTTCAGCAAAGGTAATAGTTCAATCTTTGTGATAATTTGCTTATATGTAGATGATATGATGATCTTGGGTTCGACTCTAGAAATAGTGGAAGATACAAAATCATTTATGTGCTCTAAGTTTAGTATGAAGGATCTGAAGGAGATTGATGTTATACTTAGAATGAAGGTCACAAAAACTGGTGCAGGTTATTCTCTTAGTCAATCACACTACGTAGAGAAAATACTGAAAAGGTTTGGGTTTTGGGATAAACCATCAGCCAAATCTCCATATGATTCGTCTATTCACTTGTATAAGAACAATGGGAATGATATTAAGCAGAGTGAATATGCTAAGATCTTAGAAAGTATGATGTATTTGATGAACTGTACTAGACCGGATATTGCATATTTGGTAAGTAGACTGTACAGATATACTCAGAACCCGAGTAGAGAACATTGGACAGCCTTAGAAAGATTGTTAAGGTATCTCAAGGGAAAAATGAATTGGAGCTTACACTATGAAGGATCAGTAAGTATTCTAGAGGCGTATTGTGATGCCAACTCGATAAATGATCATGATGATGTAAACTCCACAAGTGGATACATATTCTCACTAGGGAATGGTGCTGTAGCATGGAAGTCATCAAAACAAACTTGTATAGCAAGGTCTACAATGGAATCTGAACTAATAGCTCTTGAGTTAGCTAGTCAAGAAGCTGATTGGTTGAGAAGCGTACTTTGTGACTTGCTTATGTTTGGAAAAACAATGCCATCAGTTTCCATGAGATGTGATTCTCAATCAGCTATTGTTATTGCAATGAATAAGCTGTACAATGGAAAGAAAAGGCATATTCGTATGAGGCATAAGGTGATAAGAGGCTTAATAGAAGCTAGTGTATTATCACTAGAGTATGTAAGAACAAAATTAAACTTAGCAAACCCAATGACTAAAGCTCTCTGTGGACAAAAGGTGCAAAACACAGCAAGAGCTATGGGGCTAAGATTGATTTGAGTCTAGACGTATTTGGGTTCCTTACTATGCTAATTTACTTATGTAAAAAAGCTAGTTCAAAAGGTCAAATGAAGAATAACTTAAGGACTTGGAAAATCATGAAAGAAACAACACATAAAGGATTGTGTTCTGAAGCTTAATGTCTGTATGAGCTGATCACTCATGAAGAACAGAAAGGAAAGCATCAGAAATCTCGTTGTATGTTGTAACAAAAATAATTATAATCATGTCTTATATATACTTCGGTGATGTTTAATAAACAGTTATGAATACATATAAAGATGTATTTGTTGGTTCAATTACAGAATGATAAAATCTGTATGATTGAGAATCGTTTTGAAGGTGTTGATTCAAGTCATTATGACATCAACATTAGCTTTTACGTTTTAAGAAAAACAGAGGAGGATTGTTGGGTTTTGTTTTACTTAAAACTGGGCATCTTTAATTAGGCTTGAACCAATGAATTATATGGCCCATAAGATTAAAACAAACTCGGTGATCAAGGTTTCTCAAACGAGATTAAAAGAAGCTATAAGAAGAGGGTTAACGAACAAAGAAGGAGATAAGATCAGTCAATAGAGTAATAGAGAGAGAGTTTTAGAGAGAAGATTCTCTGTAAATCGGAGCTTCTCCTTCTTCATCTTGAATCTCCATCGGTTTCTTCTTCTTCATAGATCTTGTTCTTTCGCCTTCAATTCTTCAAGCGATTCATCTTGGTGTTCATTCGAATAACGAGAGCAAGGGAAATAACTGGAGCTATCTTCAACCTCTTCGATTTGAGGATACTGGAAGAATATTGCTCAAGCTCAGAAGTCTTCATTTCTACCTTGCAACATCTTCTTTTCTTTCTTTGTTTTCTTGTTCTGTAGCTTCTGTGATTTTTTGAAGATTGTCTCCAACAGTGCATATGTAGGTTTAAACAAAAGTCGTGAATGATATAAATTACTGAAAATAATAAATCATTGGTTCTTATTATGTCTAGTAATGTGAAAGGTGTGGAGAAAGAAAAGGTGATGGTGTTTTCCTTCGTTAAACTCGAATCCGTAACTCTTCGTGGCTTGGTTGTTCGTATAAATCTGTGACCACAAATTTCTCAGGTGAGGTAAAGAATAAAACTTTTTGAATCTAAGAAAACATGTCAGGTGTTTTTGCTTTGAAGTAGGGAATGTGAATGTTATCTTTTTTAATTCAGACTTGTAGAGAATGAGAGTTGGAGATTTGCTAGTGGTGACTGTTACTCTGTTTTTATTTGATTTTATATGAAGAAAAAAAAAGAATCTCTCTTGAAACATGAATATGATCAAATCCAACACAAAAACTGGTCGCAATGATTAGATTTTTTTTCCAAAACAAATGTAACCAAAGAAAATCATTTCCTTTGAATTTAAGGTAACTTAGTTTGACTATCTATTGTTTAGCTAAATTTGTGAGAATATCCCACATCTGAAATTTTTATGGAACTTAGGTATTATATATAAGATAAGAGTCTTTCCACTCATTATCAATTAATTTGACTTGGAAGTCCATAATTTTACATGGTATTAGAGCATGAACACACCAACCCCACCCGAACCGATCTGCCCATCAAAAGATACCCAATTAATCTGACCCGAAATTGAACCTATAATTGACTATTGTCGAGACTAATGGCTAGACAGGCCATTGTCTCGAGGAGGAGTGTTAGAATATCCCACATCGAGAGTTTATATGGGACTTAAGTACTATATATAAGATAAGGGTCACTCCACTCATTATCAATTGGTTTTGAGTTGAAAGCCTTCTACAAAATTCGAAACATTTTATAAAGAAAGAGTCCAAAATAATAAAATAATTTGCTTCTTCCATCTTCACATTACCATCTAGTCATTATCTTTTAGCACCTCTCTCTGCTTATACATCATGCTTCGATCAGTTATGTTGCTACTTGCTGAGTCTTTGTTCTTGAACACAATCTTTTATTTTAACGTCATAAACTGTTATGCAACTTAATATCTAACTTATTTCTTAATTGCTATCTTCCAAAAGACTAATTGGTTGATGATATGTTTGGACTAAAACAAGTAAAACAGTCGAAACATAAACATATTTGAATCATCAACCAATTAATCCAATGCTGAGGGAGAACATTAGGCTTTTGGAAAGTAGTAGTGAGGAAATAAATTGGACTTTAAGTGGCAAAACAGTTTATGATATTGAAATGAAGGATTGGATGGCAAATAAGACAATAGAAATATCTTGCTCAAATCGTGTATCTCTTTCTTTTGTTTGTCTTCAGAATGCATCTTCTGGCTCTATGGATACATTATATATATACTCACAATCTGTAACAAATATACATTATTGCCTTTTTTTTTGTCAACATTGGGTCAGCATAATGCAGGCAGCAAGATTCGATCCCATATATGCAAGTGCATCTACATTTAGTGAACTTACTGTTTGTCATTAGGGTAAAGACCACTTGCACGTTATTGTCTTTAATGAAATAAATTTCAAATCCAACAACCAAATAAAATGTTGATTTTCTTTTTATTAAATTTTAGTTTGAATACTATTCATAATTAGTTAAAAATCTAATACAAATCAAAACAAAATCTGGATTGATATACATTAGCAATTTTGAACAAATTTCCTTGTTAGCACACAATCCTTTTTTTCCGATCCTTGTAAGACTAGTATTCAGACTAGTATCCAAATGGCACTTATGTTAACGCCTATTTGAAAAAAAAAAAAAAAAATTAACCCCATAAATAAAAATTTGGCTTCCGCCACTGTTTGTTATAATGATCAAATATCTCCCCTCTAAGCTATTGTGGGACTCGTGATTGATGGATTATATAGAAAAATCGTAAAACCTGACGAACATTATGTGTATAGACCGAATGAAAATCCATTCTAGAGCAGCACTCCAAATCGATCTTCCAACTCTTTTTGGACAGTATTACTTCTAAGTTCTAACTATGAAATAAAATAATTATCAACACTCAGACTCACCCCTTGACTATTTGGAGACTACAAAATAATTTGTTTTAGCCCTTGAACTTTTATTTTTGTTTTTCTATAATTAAATAGGACATTTTGGTTAGTGGCTACTGTTGAAGTTTCAAGATGACTTAGAGATTTTGTGAAATACTGTTTCAGAACTTCAAGTTACAACCAAGCATACACGCCATATAAACTAAGTAAAGAGAAGAATACAAAAGTCAGAAGTTCAATAACCGAAAGACACTTCTAGCTCTTCTTTCATTCCGTTGAAACTCCATCAATCACCAGTTCCATAATGGATCTCAGAGAGGATATGCGTTCATGGTCACGATGTAATATTTGACAGTCTCCTATCTTATTAAGTCCTATTACAGAAGACAATGACGGTGTGTACTGAAAATACTCTAGGTTTGCATCGCACCATCCAGGAATCGAACCCATGCGTCCCCACTTGTTAGCTCTTATGTTGTACCCATGAAGCTTTCGTTCGCCCGTAGTCTCATCCTTCAACACTAAACACTTCCCGTCGTAAGCTTCTACACTCCAACGAGTCAGCTTTTTACCATTCAGCACTTCGTTTGGGATCCGCTTCACGAGGACCCACTTAGGATTAGTGAGAATTTTCTCTAGGACATAAACATCAATTACTTCCTCGGTCGCTGATACCAAAGCTAGGTTGTTATCTCCGGCAGCGAATAGAGTTTTTGAACTTAGTTCTTCAGGGAATTTGGTCGGAATGAGACGTATTTCCTCTATTTTGGGGTTGAAAGCAATGATGCTTCCGTCTTTTCGTAGCCAATGAAGAGATCCATCAATGTAAACGGGTTTTCTCATACGGCTATCGAGGCCGCTTGAGCTGCAAGTAAACATCGTTTTCGAGAATTTCCAAGAATATCCAGCATTTATCTCGAACTTATATGTTGTTCTGTCGGAATATGTCGCCTCAGCCATGCGGACAACTTCGAATGTCTGAGTAGTGGAGTTTTGATGAATCTGGTGAACCGCTAATCCCATATACTTCGTTTTATTCCCCTGAATTACTAGACGACTGAGGAAAAAGCTCGACCAATGTTGATTCAGGAATCGAAATGTTTTTATAAGTGGATTTACGACGCAAAGAGCATCAAAGGACAGTAGTAGAAGGCCAGAGCAAGAGCCAAGAATTCGACACTCCTGTAAGATATTCATGGTTCTTGGTGGCCTAGAATCATCAAATGAGTGGTAGCAAAGCATATTAGAGCGATAGGCGGAGATGGGAAACAAACCGGATCCGACCCGAGAATAGTATTCGGATTGAAAAAACGGGTCACAGAATATAAGTGAGTAGAAGAATCTGTTTGTGCATCCCATCATCGCCAAAGATATGATATCCATTTTGAAGAGAATCTCGTTGCGGAGATGGCTAGGTAAACTTTCCATGATCGGAAAAATCATTGGTTTTGCTTACTTTTTTTTCACTTTGATTTTAGTTTTGATGTGATTTTTTTGTGATTTGTTGTTAAGTGTATTCATTAAGTTTTATAGTAAGATATGAAGTGTTTTAACATGAAATCCTTATATAGAAAAGGATTCATTGCAAAGATTTTTCTCCAATAAAGGAATGGTCAAAATGTTTATTTATTAAAAAATAGGAATAAATTTTTTTCCAGTGAATAAGAAAAGAAGAAAAAGGAAATGATTTTTTGTCAATAAGGAGATTTTAATTAACCAAATCTAGTAATTTGACCAAAGATATTTTAGTTTTTTTTGTATATTTAAAATATTAAGTTTTCATAATCGCAATGACATACCATGGAAAAAGGCCGTCCAGAGCCCATATCAAACGGTCTCGGATCTGAGAAAGCCTACAACAATTTAGTTTATAAATAAGATTTAAAATATTTAGATTTCAATTTTAGTCGGAGTTCATAAAAAATTTAAGTTGGCCCATAATATTTATGTCTAATCATAAATATAGTGATATATAATTAATATAAATGCATTGTTAACGATTAGTAAGGTGCCGAGTTGCTATCAATCTTGTGGTTAGGATGATCCAGCTAATGATTTGGTGGGTTCGATTCCTACCCGCTGCATTATGGTAGCTTAAATAAGGGATTTTAAGGGGTGGACTTTAGGCTATGGATCGGACCTTGTCGATTCAATGTTGATAACAACAAAAACGATTAGTAAGGTGTTGGAGGTGGATCCGAGATCCTACTTCGGTCCACGAGAAACAATGGGCAAAATTCTAAGTATTGAACTCGGCAAATTTATCGAAGTCTCAACTCGGAAGAATTGCTTCTCGGAAGTGCGCTGAAGTTTGAAGGAAGTCGGACGACACGTGAGCAAAAACATAAATGGAAATTTTCCTATTCCGACCTAGAAAATTTCTGAAAATCTAGCAAGAATCTTCAAGATACGATCTTATCTAGAAATTTGTATAGTTTTCTTTATTCAATCTACTTTGTAACCGCCTTTATGGTCTATAAATAGAGGAGCAAATCCTTCAAACAGGAGATCCGCTTTTTGTCATCACACATTGAGCACTAAACTGTACTCGGCAACCATCCTCTTCTTTGCAATACACCTCTTTTCTTTAAATCTCTCAAGAATCCTTGCCCAATCTTCCCTATTTTAATCAGAATCTCACATTTAACTCCTTGTGCTAAACCCGGTTCGAACAGTTGGCGCCATCTGTGGGGAAGACATCAAAGGAATTCTTTGCACGGTAACAAGGAGTGCACGCAAAACAAAGTATGGTTGAAGACGAAGTAACCATCAGCTCACCCGAAAGGAGGGACCTTAACCTCCAAGAAAACACTAATCAAACTCTCAGACCATCTTTGAATTATGTTCAAACTCAGGAGGAGAATTGAGAAAACTCTCGAGAAGTTGCTGCCCTCCCCGGTCCGCCTCAAGGACCACTTTCAATCGAAAATTTGGTGCGCAACATGATAGCACAATTCGAGGCTTCTGATCAAAGAAACTCAGAAAGATTCGACAAAATTGAGTCTCGTCTAAACGAGAGTAGCCTCCCGTCTATGCAAAACAACAGACCATATGGAGAAGCATTGGCTAGCGTCCAGACAAATCTGTTTGGAGTAGTGCCGAGTCCACAACCAACCAACATGACTGAACCGAGGAAGTCTACAACTCAGTACGCGTCAGGGCAACAAACTCCGACTACAATGGACGCAGCAGTCGTATACAGAATGATGGAAGACATGAAGTCTCAATTCCATCAAGCTACCAGCTAGGCACTAGAGATTGGGTGAATTTTAGCTCAAACTAAGAACTCACCCTTCGCGCCAAGACTAAAAAGGGTCTCAGTAAACCGGGGACCAAGAATAAGGTGTCCTACATACGACGAGATCACTGATCTAATCGAATTCATGAGCACTTTCAATGTCATGATGAATGGGACTACTTATAATCCCGACCAGGAGAACGCTGCTTACTGCCAACTCTTCACCGAGAACCTAACCGGCGATTCTCTAGTATGTTTCACTAAGTTATTAACTGGATTGATCGAGAGCTTCAATCAACTTGTTAAGTTGTTCATGAAGGAATATACCCTATTCGTTAACCAAGATACTTCTACAGTGGAGTTGCGGTCTTTGAAACAAGGGTTTGACGAATCCCTAAAGTCGTATCTCGGACGATTTAGGAAAATTCTAACTAAAGCAAAAGTCAGTGACGACATCGCTATTAAATCTCTAAGAACCGGAATGGTTACAGATGAGGCCTTGAGAAGAGATCTTTTCGTAAATCGATCCAATACGATCTGGGAATGCAGACTACGTAGAGGAAAAGTAAATCCTCGCCAGAACACAGAAAATTCGTTGAGACTTAGGAGCTAAGGAGTCGAAAGAAGAATATCACGAGCCAAGACAACATAATAACAGAGGAAACGCGGTCTCAGCAACAGCTTTTCAAGTCAGCGAAACTGACAGCTGGCTCGTAAAAAGCCGTACAACAACACTTACAACCAAAGTGAATATTGTGTCTTTCATAATAAGACCGGTCATTCCACTTCGAAGTGCAAATAGCTGCAAGAACTACTTGCCGAGAAGTTCAGCAAAGGAGAATTGAATCTCTCAAAAGTAGAAACTCAAAAGTTCAAAGCACAAAAACGAAAAGAAGCCGAGTTGCGAGAAGCAGCTTACAAAGCAGTAAACCAAGATGGTAGTGTCAAAGAAAAACCGAAAGGGAAAAAACAGGATAGAGAGACCAAAGAATCAGGATCCTCAAGAGTGGAATAACCGGTCTTATTATGAGGATTACAAATTGATTGATCATGAGGATTACAATTTTGTGACGACATTATAAGATAAATCAAGAAGTACAAACAGAAAGTTGTAGCAGCAATCAACCTTGATCCAGTCAAAAAAAGCTTAGAACCGGTTGACTCAGAAGTTACATTCACCACCAAGGATATCGAATAAGTAAGCTTCCTATAGAACGACGCGCTAGCCAAAAAATTATGCGTAGCCAACTGCGACGTATCTCGGATTATCATTGATACTTGCAGCTCGGTAAATCTACTCTTTAAGGAGATGTTGGATAAGATGGCTTTACCAGACACACGGCTCAAACCACTGGAAAGAACACTGACTGTATTCTACAGAAGTACGATAAATGCAATCGGAACTATCAAGTTAGCAATCCAAGTTGCTAGAATAACTAGATGAATCAAGTTCTTGGTAGTAGATAAACCACCAATCTATAATATGATCCTTAGAACACCTTGGATTCATACGATGAAAGCGATCCCATAAAGCTACCATCAGTGTGTGAAGATTCCGACAAGCGAAGGAGTTTACACCCTTCAAGGAGATCAAAAGATGTCTCGAACATGTTTTTTCGTCAAGTTAAAGTTACGAAACACGTCCTGCAAGATCACGACAACTATGTAAAGCAAAGAACTGACTGAACCTCCCATTCTAGAAAAACTAGACCAATCTAGTGCCGAACTCGTCAATATCAACCTAACAGAGCCATCTAAATGCGTTAACATTGGGGTCAACTCGAGTAAGCCGAAACTAGAAAAGTTGATCCAACTTCTCGAACAAAATGTAATGACATTCATGTGGACAGCCAAAGATATGCCTGGAATCAATCTAGAGATTGTAAGCCACAGATTGAACGTTGATCCGACTTACAAGCCCGTCAAGCAGACGAAGAAAGCTAGGGCTAGAAAGAACAAATGATGTAATTGACGAGGTCAAAAAGCTAACCGAAGTCGGATTAATCGTCGAAGTCCAATATCTGGAATGGATAGCTAACCTAGTAGTCGTTCCCAAGAAGAACGGAAAGTGGCGAGTATGTGTGGACTTCACAGACCTCAACAAAGCTTGTCCAAAAGATTGTTTCCCACTGCCAAATATTGACAGAATTGTCGAAGAGACTGCTGGAAATGAACTCTTTTCATTTATGGACGCCTTCTCGGGATATAATCAAATTCGGATGTACCCCGACGACATGGAGAAAACTTCGTTCGTCACAGAATGAGGAACTTATTGATATAAAGTAATGTCATTTGGTTTGAAGAATGCCAAAGCGACTTACCATCAATTGGACAAAAAGATGTTTGCCGATCAACTCAGACAAACTATGGAGGTTTACATAGATGAGTTGGTTAAGTCTTTGATAGCAGAAGATCACGTCGAACATCTAGCACATTGTTTTTAAACCATGAACGAGTATTCAATCCGGCAAATTGCACCTTCGGAGTAACTTTAGGAGAATTTCTCGGCTATATAGTCACTCAAAGGAGAATCGAAGCAAATCCAAAGTAAATTAAGGCAATCCAAGAGCTACCTTCTCCGAAGAACAAAAGAGAAGTTCAAAGGCTAAGTGCCCGAATAACTGCTCTAAAAAGGTTCATTTCGCGCTGGACGGATAAGTGTCGTTCGTTCTACAACTTGTTGCGGAGAAACAAAGAGTTTAAGTTGGATGAGAAGTGCGAAAATACCTTTTCAAAGTTAAAAGAGTATCTTTCGACTCCGCTAATTCATGCAAAACCTGAAGACAGAGAGCCACTATACTTATACATTGCAGTATCAGCATCAGCAGTGAGCAGCATGCTAGTTCAAGATGATAGAGGAACTCAGCACCCAATTTTCTACACAAGCAAGTCTTTAGGTGGGGTCAAAACCAGATACCTGACTACAGAGAAACTTGCGTTAGCAGTAGTAATCTCGGCAAGGAAGTTACGACCTTACTTCCATTCTCACACTATCATTTTGTTGACAAATCACCCGCTACGAACAACTCTACATAGTCCAAACCAGTCTAGAAATTGACAAAGTGGGCCATCGAGTTAAGTGAATAAGATATCGAGTTTATTGGAAGGACGAGTGCGAAGTCTCAAGTACTAACTGACTTTCTAATTGATCTGACCCCTAACTTGGAACCCTTAGAGTCAGACAAAGTTCTTCGAACTTGGAAGATATACATTGATGGATCATCATCACAACACGGCTCGAGAATCGAAATTCGACTTGAAAGCCTGACAGCAAAAATCTTGGAGCACTCATTCGGACTTGTGTTTCTAGTATCCAACAACGAAGCGGAATATGAAGCATTGATCATAGGGATCATACTGGTCAAAGGGATTGGGGCAACCGAAGTAGAAGTTTATTGCGATTATCAACTGGTAGTCAACCATGTAAACGGAGGCTATGGTACAAAGAACAATCGGATGGAAGCATACCTCAAAGTCGTCAAAGATTTGACAAAGGATCAGAAATTCAAAGTTAACAAGATTTCCCGATCTGAGAACACTTCATCTGACGCCTTAGCAACTCTCGCATCCACAACAGATCTTGTTCAAAGGTGGATAATACCAATCAAAATTATAAACCAACCGAGTATAAGCATACCGAAGGGAGATGTTGAACTCGTCTCGGCAATTACTGATACTGTGGATGACTCCGACACTGTGATGCCAATTATTGAACAATCCAACGCATGAAATATTGATTGGTGAGACGAGATCCTTGCATACATTATAGATGGAGAAACCCCAAAGGACAGATGGGCAGCTCACCGACTCAAGGCCAAGTGTACATTCTATGCCCAAGTTGATGGAAAGTCGTATCGGCAGAGTTCAAACAGAATCCTGCTCACTTGGATCCATGGTGGCAAAATCAACGAGATCATTAAAAAGACATATGATGGAGTTGGTGGAAATCACAACAGTGGAAGATCACTCATACACAAAATCTGAACTCTCGGGTATTATTGGCAGACAATGGTGAAGGATTGTGTGCAATACACAGCCAAGTGCGACAAATGTCAACGACAAGGGCACATCATCCACGCCCCAACCAAAGAGCTAACTTCAGCAGTTATGCCATATCCGTTTATGAGGTGGGCAATGGACGTAGTCGGACCGTTGCCATCATCTCGGCAAAAGTGGTTCATGCTTGTCATGACAGATTACTTCTCAAAGTGGGTCGAAGCAAAAGCTTATTCACACATCAAAGACAGAGACGTAATCAAGTTTGTGTGGAAGAATAATAGAACATAATATGCCGACATGGACTACCTTACGAGATTGTAATAGACAAGGGATCTCAATTCATCTCGGAAAAGTTCACTAACTTTTGTTCCAAATGAATCATCCGAGTAAGCAAATCTACTCCCCGAGACCCACAAGGAAATAGACAAGCAGAGGCAACAAACAAGCAGATCATAGATGGTATAAAGAAAAGGTTTTCAGAAAAGAAAAGGAAATTGGGCTTCCGAGTTGGATGGCGTGTTATGGTCACATCGGACAACACCAAGACCCTCAACCAGACGAACTCCTTTCTCTCTTTCTCACGGAATGGAAGCAATGGCCCCAGCAGAAGTAATGGTACCAATTTTGCGTCGCGAACGCTTTCCCGAATATGAAAATTCAAACAATGAAGCAATGAAAACCAGCATCAACGACTTGGAGGAAGAACGCAACGAAACACTTCTCCAAGTACAGAACTATAAGCAACTAATTGCAAAATACTATAATAAGAAATTTCTTGGAAGACACTTTGCAATAGGAAATCTAGTACTCCGGAAAGTGTTTGAAAACATGTCTGAACTTAATGCAGGAAAACTCGGCGCCAACTGGGATGAGCCATATATCATCTACGATATCGTAAAACCAGGAGTCCATAAAATCGTGACTATGGAAGGAGAGATGATTCCACGAAGTTGGAACTCCATCAACTTGATGCGATATTACTATTGAAGATACGCCAACTCGGCGATTTGGATACGTTACTTAACGCATCCTCATCTAATTAATTATGTAATCAGAACTACGTCTTGGCTTGATCCCTGAGGGGTACGTAGGTAGCCTTCAGGTGCAGCTAAAACTAAATAAAATATTTATAAGTTCCCATCTCAGGTTCGCAAAAAAAAAAAAAAAGAGTTACACCCTAACTCCCGAAAAGACGAGATTAAATTCTTGAAAAAACATTCAAAAGCCAAGTCTTAAAATCTCGCTGGGTCAAAAAATTCCGTTCAATATGGCCGAGTCTTAAAATCTCACCGAGACGGAATTCTTGTAAATAATAAAACCAAGTCACAAACCTCACTTAAGCTGAGACCTAGTCTCTCGTAAATCTTAAAGTCAAAACTTAGTTTTTCACACAAAAAGTCGAGATATAACTCTTGCAAATCCTAAAACAGAGACCTAGTTCTCACAGACAAACACGAGATCTAATTCTCACTTTTAGCTGAGACCAAATTCTCTTAAATTCAAGATCAAATTCTCACAAAATAAGAGCATAGCTTTGTATAGATTTCCCGAGGTCAAATCCTCGACATAAAGAAACATATTTTCGTACAGATTCGCGAGATTAAGTTCTCAAAGAAAGACAGAATATAGTTCTGTACACGTAAATTAAATTTTCTCAATAAAACAAAAACGACATTGGTATGAAGTTTGTTTCTAAGGTTGAAATTCTTAAAACTTAAACTAAGTCTTAAAATCTATGCTTAAAAAGCCAAATAGTGAAATTTCTCTTCCTAACAATCAGGATCGAACGCTTAAAATTAGGAGAGAAATGTAGCTAACGCGCAAAAACAAGAAAAGACCTCGGGAATTAAACTTCGTACTTGTCTAATTATCATTCAAATTTACGAGACAACATTTTTTAACAAATTTTCATATTTGGATTTCAAAATCGAAATGAATTAGAATATCATATTAACCAAATAAAACCATTGTTTATTATATAGGTAAATAATTACAAGACAATTGCCGATTACAAGGATCAAAGAGATGACTTATAAAAAATCCAAACTACGATTACAAGGATCAAAGAGATGACTTATAAAAAAGTCGAACTACAGTTACAAAAATCAAAGAGATGACTTATAAAAATCTGAACGGTGGTTACAAAAATTGAAGGTATGACTATGAAAAATCCAAAAATTAAGACAAAAAAGGAATATTAATTCCTAGTCTGATCTTTGCTTTTCGACGCTTCCCCAATCTCGAACACCGGAACGACCAAGTCTCTAGGAAGTAGCGGTGATAAGTTCTCCCTATTGATAACCTCCTTGGACTCGGTCACATTAGCAGTCATCGATTCAACAACTGCAGAAGGAATGATTGACGCACCGAGTGGAGAGCAATTGGAGAGCACTCTTCGAGACAAGATATTGGGAATAAGCCAACCGAGCCTCCAGATTCCTATCCAAATCATTAAACCGAGCAGCAATTTGGTTGAAGAGCTTAGAAAATTGATCTTGAAGATCTTGGAAAATCTTTTTCTTCTCGTTATTTAGAACCTGGTGAAGTCGGGTGTCGAAGTTCTCCCTCATAGAGTCCAACTCGGTTTGGAGCCCCTTAAGATTGTCATTGGCCTTCTCGGTGGACTTGAAGGCTGTGTTCCGGTCCGACTCAGCCCACTTAAACGATCCGTCAATGCCGCATTCTATTCCACCAATCTGATGACGTTTTCACGCATTACCTTCAACTTGTTTTTCACAAGTGCGAGTTCTTCTTCGATGGCAGTAAGTCGGGACCTCGCCTCCCTTGCTTCAAGTTGGGTTTGGCCAGCTCAGCCAGAATTCCTCCGGACACTCCCGTTCGGGTTAGCGTGGAACCTCTTGCGCTGCAGCATAATACTGTTCAAAAAGGCGATAAACTATAAAGACTTCAAAAAAGAAGAGTTAGAAGGTTTAAAGTGGAAAATGATGTAACCAAACTCAGAAAAAGAACTCACCCGGAATAGCAGATATGTAGCCTCTTCGTATTCCTCCTGATTCTCGATTTGGTCCGGAGAAAGGAGACGCTCTAATGATGTTCTCATCTGACGCATCAGATCAGCACTTTATGTCCGAAACTCCAAGATCGATCTTGGATAAGAATGGTCGTGGGTAAAACGGAAGTCGGGAACACCCCTTCGTTTCCTCCGAGAAACACCAGAAGCATTACCTCGGGTAACAACTCCAGGAAAAGCAGTCATAGGCGGGTCAGTCCTCGGCCTTTTCGCAGGTTGCAAAGTTCTGCGACCAGAACTTGAAGGATTTTCAACAATGTCTCGAGCCATTGCGGAAGAAGATCGGGTAACTCTAGAAGATTCCCTAAAAGGACGAGTCTCCATTCCATCAAGAGCAGCGTTCATACCCTCTTCAACGTTGGGAAGTTTAAAATCATCGAGACCCATTTTTCGTTTGAGAGAAGTACTTGAAGTATATTAGAAAACTTTTGAAAGTTGGAAGAAAAATATGAAGAAAGAAATAAAAGTGAAGTCGGAAAGGTTAATCACAAAAATAAAGTGAATAGTAAAAGAAGGATGGTGCGGTATTTATAGGAATCAACCGGAAACTAAAGGGACACCAAACATTAATAATTACTCAATGCGCAGAAATCAGGGAAACCGCCTCAAATAACCCAATCGTGGAATGACATGTGGACCAAAGATTCTAGAAGCGGAGAAACTTCCCGATTCAGTAACTCGACAACAGTTTTTCGAGTCTGGAGGGGGATAATTGTTGGAGGTCGATCCGAGATCCTACTTTTGTCCACGGGAAAAAACGAGTTAAATTCTAAGTATTAAACTCGGCAAGTTTATTAGAAGTCTCAACTTGGAAGAATTCCTTCTTAGACCCTTCAAACAGAGGACCGCTTTTTGTCGTCACACATTGAACAATAAACTGTACTCGGCAACCATCCTCTTCTTTGCAATACACTTCTTTTCTTTAAAGCTCTTAAGAATCCTTGCCCAATCTTCCATCTTTTAATCAGAATCTCGGATTTACCTCCTTGTGCTAGATCTGATTCGAACATAAGGCATGTTTAGATATGGTATGTAAAGAATCCATAGTCTAATGGCAAGAGCCACCAAAAATGTTTTTCAATGAAGGGTTTCAGCCTTGTACTCCTCGAGGAAATTAAAAATAGGACTAGTCGGTCAAAAATATGAAATAAATTATAACATATATCATTTTATTACTAAAGACTGTACTGACAAAGAAAATATGGTGGCAATTGGAACTGATATTTTAATCGGCTTTTTGGATCAATTTGAGTTCAACATTTATAGTTTGTAAATAGTACTCCTGTGTTCATTTTTGTGAATATAATTGAGATAATAGAATTTTAAATAAAATCATTTTTGTGTTCTTTCACCATCTTCTGCAGTTTAGAGGTAATGATTATAAAATACTTGATAAGGACATGTACGATGTACAAGTTTTTCTTGCTTTTGAAAAATTTGTTTTCAAATTTTGGTCATTATTGTAACATGTTGTTTAATTATAAAGCATACACTCTTGCCCGATGTGCAAAAGAGGTATCTCGTGGTCATCAATTTATAAATTCTAGTGGTTGACAAAAAAAATAACATTGTTAAAAAGCGAATATAAAAATTATAACTTAAACTAATATTTAAATCTTCTGCTATCATTTATTTGCAGTGATTTAGACAAATCTATTATTTAATTATATGTTTAGAAAAAACTATTACTATTTTAATTTCAACTTAGTCTGAGATAAATAGTGATGATTATTTTTGTTTTATAATTATAAATGGAGATAATTATTTTGCACTTAGTCTCAGATATATATTTGTGGTAATTTTATATTAAGATTATCAAAAGAGTTAATGGAATAATGATGTTAATGAGTAACCTTGAGATCCAACTTTATATAATAATATTGAACGATCTCGTTGATTTGTAACTTGTAAAACCCAACTTTAAAAAAGTATAAATACGGAGTAATTTTTGATGGTTGGATTTGATACGTAGAACAATCCCGTTGATTTGTAACTTTTGAAACTCTTCCTATATAAAAAGGATTAGTAACTTTTTTTTGTCAACATTGAGCCACAACTGGCCCACCCACTAACCAAGTTCTTGCATAATCCAGGCAGCGGGACTCGATCCCTGGATGTGCAAGTGCGCCTGCCTTTAGTGGACTTACCATCTGCCACTAGGCTAAATACCACTTGCAAAGGAATAGTAACTTTTAAAACACAACTTTATATAATAGATTATAATTAGATTTTATCTATTTTAAATAAAATATGAATACAGAATAATATGATTTGAGATATTGAACAATCTCGTTGATTAATAACTTTTAAACACAATTTATAAAAGATAAGATATCATATTAATAATAGTAAAAGATAATAATATATTAAATTTAAACTGTTTACTTTCTTCTTTTTTGTCTTGATTGCGTTGGAAGTAAACGAAATTAAAATAATTACATTGGAGAAAGCTTGAAAAGTTGGAGGGTATTGAAAAAATCGTCTATGTGCTTATATATATATATATATATACATATATATATATAGCAATTGATATTCATAATTCTCTTTTAGATTAAGATTATGTATACAAAATTCCTTTTAGATTAGGATTATACATACAAATAAATATTTTGGGAGGTATTTAGATAATTATCTTCTGTTAGGATCATGATCAGAGATATATATCTTATGAGATTATGATTTCTTTATAATTATATATTATTGAAAATATCATATATATACATATATTTTTTTTTTTTGAACCGGGTTTAGCAAAAAGAGGGTTAAATCCGAAATTCAGATTAAAGAGGAAAGAAAAAGGGGAATGACTCTTTTAGAATTTGGAGGGAAGAAGTATATTGCCAAACAAGGATGATTGCCGAATACGGTTTTTTAGCTTAATGTGTATATCCCAAAAAGTCGATCCCTTGTTTGAAGAATTTGCTCCTCTATTTATAGATCATATAAGTGGTTAGAAAGTAGTTTGCAAAAAGGAAATATTACAATTGTTTAAATATGATATTATCTAGAAGATTCTAGCTAGATTTCCGGAAATTTTCAATATCGGAATAGGAAAGTTTCCATTTCTTTCTTTGATGACGTGTCGATTTCTATTATTCCTCTATAAATACTACTTCTAATTTCTTTACTTTTTACTTTCATCTGAGATTAACGAGGTAACTTCTCTCTCTTCTTTCTCCCCCTACTTATTTTGCCGAGTTACTTTGTTTCTTTTTTATAAAGTATCACCGAATATGGAAAAGGATATGTCTGAGTCCACTTCCGAGAACTCCGTCTCTGGTTCTTCCTCGTCTTCTAGTAGCAGTAGGACTTAGGACAATATAGAGAGATATGTATTGGATAGCCCTCGTAGCAATCTAGATGATTGGTATGATGGGCTCGATATCGGGCCATCAATTATTATTTCGACGAGATTAGGAAAACTCTACTCCCCGTGTCCCAAGATGGAGGGAGTCACCATTAAACTCCCTGATTCTAACTCTCGACCTTGGACTCCTCCGGATGGTTATGTTGCTATTTATGACTAGTGGTTCACAAAAATCAAGATGTGGTTTCCAATTCCGGATCTTCTTGCTAGATACTGCTACACTCGGACAATCGCAATGACGCAACTCGGAGTTGTTGGGGTTGCGAATATTGTTGGAGTTTTAATTCTTGGTAGCGAGGCGGGAGTTGATGTCTTGACTCGACTTTTTGAAGATATGACGGACTTCTGTGAAGTCAAGGCCTCGAAAGGGACATTCTTTGCCAAGGCTAAATTTGGCCTTCGTTTCTTAGATAACCTGACTTTAAAAGTTTCGAGTTGGAAGAATCATTATTTTTTTGTTTGTCCCAATGAAGTTTTTCGTCCGTGGAGAGATATGGAGTTTCTGACTGCTTGGGCAAGGACACCCGGTAGATTTCTAGATGTTTCGATGCTCCAATATTCCTTATATTCCGAGTTCTTATATTTACTCCTTTCGTTTTGCAGTGAGGCATCCATTGTCATCTGTACGCCCTCTCCTTAGTAACCATCAGGAACTGTTGAATAAACTCTTTAACATTGATCGCTCGTTCGCCAAAATTGATACAAGGTTAATTATATCAATTTAACCTCTCGTGTGTATCATATCGATGTAGCACTTAAGGATCGAATCCACGAGGACTAATGGTTACACTATCAATTTTTAGACAAAACTAGAGCTAAGATGAAACAAATAAAGATGGAAACTAAACAAACTATAAACAATATGAAAACTAATAACTTAAGACACCAAGTTCAGAGAATTCATTGGGAAATCAAGGAATTTGAACAAAGAAAACTATTTAGGGCATTCATTCAAGCAATTCTCGACTTAGACATAGATTTCAAGCAAACCCATTGTCGTGGTGCCTACTACTATGTTTACCAACCTGGTGCTCATAACTGTCGTTGGTCCTAGGATGTAAACACGCATTATCGATTGCGTCTAACTATCTACAATCAACCTTAACATCAACTTTCGTGGTTAAGGATTGATTGCTCACCTAAGGAAAATCTAATTCCTAACAAGCTTTTGGAATGTTAAGCAATCTGAGTTCCTAGGCTAGTTAGTTACTCTAACCTAAGCAGTAAACACAACAATATATGGAGAACACACAAGGTAAAACATTATTTGTTCCAAATTCATTGAATCCCTAAATCCTTAGAAATCCCTAAACTGATAAGAAACTACTTAGACATAATGGAATAGAAGCAAACAAAGAAAAATAATATAAACATAATATGATCAACTGAAATTAAAAGCAAATAGGGTTAAGAAATCTTCTCCAACGATGTTTTGGAGGATAGAGATCTTCTCCCTCAAAGGTTACAAGAGTGGCTGCAGAAAATAATAATAGGATAACCATAAAATTCTCAGAAACCTATTTAAATAGGTTAAAAATGCGTCTACTACAAAATAAGGAAAATCTGGTTTTCTAGTTGGCAGTATCAATGATCGATCGATCAAGATGTAGAATGGTCAATCATAATATTAGCAAGTTAATCATAAGGTCGAGTGTCAGTTTCTCAGGATACTGGATCGATCGATCAAGGAGTTGATCGCTCGATCGCGTCTGTTCTCGGCCAGAATAACATAGCTTCGGTTAAATCGGCATATCTACCTAACCGCTTGTCCGATTGCCCTAAACCCACCTTCAAATAAAAGCTCACTCACGTGGCTATATTGTGTTCAAGTTTCAGCTCGATCCAACGGTGGGAAGTGTTTCAAAGGAAGCCAAACTTCTGACGATTCTGCAGGATTCTGCATCTCCATGTGCAAGTTTTCACTCAAAACAGCTCATCTTCTCCAAATGTGAACTATGACCTGAAAAGACTCTAAAACAGACTAAAAACTCTAAAACACATAATTTGACTCAATAAAATGGAAAACAAGGGTTAAAAACCGATAAAAACGTAGTATATCAATTCCTCCAGACTTAATCTTTTGTTTGTCCTCAAGCAAACAGAAAAACTAAGAATGAGAAAGAAGTTTGAATACGTGGGAAGTCCTTTCCCCCTCCCCCAGACTTAGCTTCTTGCTTGTCCTCAAGCAAGCAAAGACTGAGAAGAAGTTTGAAAATGCGGGAACTCCTTTCGTCCAAAGAACACCACAAAAACATTCTCTTTAGTAAGCCACATGAAAAAATACTTGACAGAATCGAGACTACCTTGTACTTCCCTCAGACTTTACATCTATCCCAATCAAACTCCACAATCTAAACAAGAAATCTGAATTCACCATACCAACCTCCTAAAGTATCTAAGTGCAGTCTCATCAAGGGGATATCGATCAAAGGACACATGGATTCCTCCTCAGCCTAAATATTATCTTCCTTATGGTTCCTTTCCTCTCATTTCATTCCCCTTGCAGCCGATTTCTCCCTACTTTTCTTGGGTATCATTTTATTTTTTTCTATCGGCTGCTTTCTTTGGTAACTCAACGGATGTAAGCAAGAGTAGCTTCATTAGAGTCCCCCTCGGTAAGCAACAATACTCGAGTGAAAGATTACGTCATTGGAGTTATCCTCAGATCCCCAAATTCACTCAAATACGAGTAGCATCATTGAGGGACTTTTACCCTCAGCCTACTACAATGTACAGCTTTATTATATAGTTACTTCAGATTAAGTACAAATGCTTGAAATGATTAAGAGAGGGGAACCATACTTACACTGATTAGTCTTTTAGGACTAAAGAGAGGAACCCGATCTGATGTATACCAAACCCCTTAACAAGAAGTTTAAGTCAGGTTAGGGATGAAGTCAGCATAAGATTCTTCATATCCATACTCGAAAGGATATGGGTAACATTGAGAAGTTGCACAATCTCTAGGTTTTCCAATAGTCATAGATCTTTGTCAAGCTTGCAACAATGGTCACTTAAGTTCCTGAAAATGCGGTTATTCCTCAAAATATCATAGTTCCCTACAATGGTTTTGACTCAATAAAAACAAAAACTGACTCAAGAAAAATAAAAAAAAGACTCAAAAAGAAAACAAAAGAAACAAAACATGTTAGTCACCACAAGTGTACTCCCCCAGACTTACTTCACAGCATCCCGGTGTGAAAATAAATCTAAAAGAAGCACAACTTACACAAAAATATCATAGGAACATAAAGAGAGACAATGGAGAATTGAAACAAACCTGAGCATTAGGATCGATCAATCTCTAAGAGGAACGATCGATCTCAAGTGGTCGGAGAGATGGACCGAATGATCATCAATGTTGAGGTCGATCTAAAGGCCGGGCGCAAAAGTTGATTGTAGTCGGACAAAACTGCTCGGATATACGAATTTCCACCTTAAGACTGCCCGGCTTCCACAGCGGAAGATCTCATGACCTTCGTGGGCTTACGTTCACCTACTCGAACCATTCTCTGTAAAACAACAACAACCAAAGACAAAAAGAGATTTCAGTTTCTCCCAAAGGCATGAGAAAATCATAAATCATAAATTAGAATGAGATTACTGTGAAATCAATTGCTAAATTTGATAATCAACACATACAAACATCTAGCAATGCATCAATCAATCAAACATTGTCTCAATTCCAATCTTAAATTCTCAAATATCTCTAAAATTCTCTTTCAACCTAAACATCAAAATCAACTAAAACCTATCTAAAATCTGGGTAAAAGGAACTCGAAATCATCATATAATAATGAAAAACACAAGAACTTTGCATAATCAATCATGAAAAAATCGAATTTCATCAAACCAAAGTTCTTATGATTTCTCAACTTTTGATCCAAAAAGTATTAAATTTCATACATAAAAGTTGTTTCTCGATTCAATCTAAGTGAATTAAACCGGTTTTCGAAATCAGAATACTTACCTGGCTTGATGATCGATCGATCATAGGCTGAATCGATCGATAAACAAGTATCTTCTCGTGACTCTCCTTTGGACAATCGATCACTCCTATGATGGTCGATTGTTTGGTTGTGCATGTAAACTCTGTTCTTCGATGATCGATCGATCACTTGAGGAGTGGTAGATTTTGAGGTCGAGCATATGGCTCTGTGAAGACACGATCGATCGATCATTATCATGATGGTCGATCACGAGATCGAGCGTACACCTCCTGGTAGTCGATGATCGATCGATCCCAGCGTTGATCGTTCGATCATAGTGTCTCGACCAGATTTCTCTTACTTGAAACAGACGAAAACAAAAACAAGAAAAACAGAAAATGAAAAATGCAGAAAATGAAAACTACCTACCAGTGACTTACCTCCCACTTAGCGCTTGTTTATAGTCGTTAGCTTGAATTTGATCTCAGATGTTAATCATGATAATTGAAAGGTTGAGCCAATGCACCTTTCGTCCTCCTCATGTTTACACAATAGACAACATACCAAAGAAGAATGGCAATTGCCCATAATAGCAGAACCACATGTTCACCAAAACAAGTTACTACAATGAAAAAGTACTTCCTAAGATGGTCCTTTATGTTTGGACTACCTGGAGGATTAAATGCATTGGATGGAAAAATGAAATCAATCTTAAGATAAGTAGAGTTTAATAAAGAGTATTCAACTTTATATTGAGACTCACACGATAAATCCAAGCATTCATTAATGAGCAGAAAGTTGCTAGAGACTACCTTTTCAGTGCAAGGCAAATGAATCTCCTCAAAATCATCAATCTCAAGGGTTGAATCACATGTACCTTGTAATTGGCTATGTGACTCTTCAAGCATAAGACGACCAACAATGTTGCAGATTGACTCACCAACCTGAGCAATCTGAGTATCTAGTTTCTTCCCATGTGTAAACACCGCTTCATACTTACTGTTGAGATCGTTGTCCATCCTGTCAATTTTTTCATCGATCTTCAACAAAGCCTGTTGTTGATTTTGAAGAAGTTGCTGCAACATAGCCTTAAGCTCATTTTGATCAGAAGATTCGGCTTCACATCTTTCACTCTGGAAATACTTGTAACGCGTCCATTCATCAATGTCTGCTCCATTGCATGACCAATCAATGTAAGGTTTCATGGTCAACAACTTGCTTTCATGTTAGACACCTGATCCAAAGAAGAAAGTAAAAATAAAAACGTTAGTAAAGAAAATCTTAGACCAAAGTTCAGTCCTATATCAAAAGGAACCGAAATTGGTCCCCCGCAACGGCGCCAAAATTGATACAAGGTTAATTATACCAATATAACCTCTCGTGCGTATCGTATCGATGTAGCACTTAAGGATCGAATCCACGAAGACCAATGGTTACACTATCAATCTATAACCAAATTTAAGCTAAGACAAATCAAAGAAAAGTGGGAACGAAACAAAGCAATAAACAATATGAAAATCAATAAATAAAAGCATCAAGCACAAGGAATTCATCAGGAAACAGGAAATCAATTCAGGAAATTATTCAGGGCACACATTCAACCAATTCTCGACTTAGACATAAAATTCTAGCAAACTCACTGTCATGGTGCCCACTACTATGTCTATCAACTTGGTGCTCCTAACTGTTATTGGTCATAGGTTGTAAACATGCATTATCGAATTGGTCTAATATGTCCACAACTAGCTTTAACATCAACTGTCAATGGTTAAGGACTAGTTGCTCATCTAAGCTAGTTCATGCATCTAACAAGCTTTTGGAGAGTTAAACAACCTAAGATAATAGACTAGGTGGCCAGTCTAACCTAAGCATTAAACTCAGTCTTAGATGGAGAACACATAACATCGAGCCCTATTTGTTCCTAATTCATTGAATCCATAAATCCCTAGAATTCTCTAACCCTGATTGGTAAACTACTCAAGCATAACATAAAGAACAAACAAAAAAGAAGAATAGATAAACATAATGATTAACTGAATTAAATAGAAATAGGGTTCAGAAATCTTCTCCAATGGTGTTGTGGAGGATAGAGATCTTCTCCCTCATAGGTTACAAGAGTGTCTGCTGAAAAATATAATAAGATGCCCTACAATTTCTAAGAAAACTATTTAAATAGGTTAAAAACATGTCTGGTACAAAATAAGGAAAATCTGGTTTTCCCTTTGCAGTATCAATGATCGATCGATCAAGGTGTAGAATGTTCAATCATGATCTTAGCAGGTCGATCATTAGGTCGAGTGGCAATTTCCAAGGATACTTCATCGATCGATCAAGGAGTTGATCGCTCGATCGCGTCTGTTCTCGGCCAGAATGATGTAGCTTCAGTAAAATCGTCATATCTTCCTAACCGCTTGTCTGATTGCCCTCAAACCACCTCCAAATAAACTCTAACTCACATGGTTATCCTGTGTCCAAGTTTCAGCTCAATCCAATGGTGGGAAGCCTTTCAAAGGAAGCCAAACGTCTGACGCTTCTACAGGATTCCGCATCTCCATATGCTCGTTTTCACTCAAAATACCTCATCTTCTTCAAATGTGTCCTATGACTTGAAAAGACTCCAAAACAGACTAAAAGACTCAAAAAAAATATTTTGACTCAAAAAAACCATGAAAAACAAGGGTTAAAAACTGATAAAAACACAGTATATCAAGCGTTCCTCGGCTCAGCAGGAAATCTTTGCCAAAGAGTCAGCTAGAAAAAACCGCTTCTCGTTATTCCAGGGGTAAGTCGTCATAATTTTAATGTAGGGCTGATATCATTAACTTCATTTTGGTTTCTCATTGTCGTTCCTATCTCTTCAGGAGTTCTTCAAATCAACATGGGGATGTTTCGCCTTCATCTGCTGAAGTTGGTACTCTCCAACCTTCTGACTATGTCCTCAAGGAGGACCCGGTTGCCGAGTTGCAACCAACTGAAGTCTCCGAGGCTCCTATTATCGACTTAGAGTCTCAAGAGGTTAATGTTTCGACCCCTAGGAATAAGATTGATCTTTCTGAAAAGACCAGTAAGGGCTCCATGGGTTCGCCTTAAGTACACTTTCGAGGAGTCGGCTCTGATCAAGAATTACGACACAGAGGGGGCGGACTTGATGCGCTATCTCAAGGAAATTGTTGAGGCCCTTCCCCCTGTTCCCGATAGGCTCAATAGAAAGGAGTATATTGATACAACGAAGTCAATGTTCTCGGCTAGTTTTCTGAGCCCGAGTTTGTTCATCCGATTCGACTTAATCTATCTTTCTTGATTTTGTTTCTTCTCTTTTTTCAGATGGTTGCCTAGATGAACTGGGTTCTTCTTGGGAAGGAGAAGGCTATGACAGTGGAGGCCGAGAAAGAGATATATGCTCTTAAGGATATTGCACAGTCTCCTACCGAGATCTGAGATGCTACTTTTAGGGCGGTAGAGAAACACAAAGTCACGATCTCGTCTCTCCAGGATGGCTTAAGCGCTTTCAAAGGTAAGACTAGATACTTTCAACTCTTACATGCTGAAGATACTGACAGATTTTTGTTTCAGGCTCCTTGTCTGAGCATCTCGAATGGATCTCGGGTTGGCTAAGTGACCTTGATTCGAGTCTGAATGCCCACCTAGGTTATGCTCAAATGTGCGGCTACGATCATCTCCTGCAGCACCTGTTAAAGAAGAAGACCCCGATTGACACTGACATCATCTTGTTTGGGTCTTCTGGCCTTGTTTCGGCTAAGGCACTTATTGAGAAGGAGGTCGTTAGGGTTATGCTGCCAGATGATCTGGTCATGCCGCCTTTCGAGTTTGGTGAATCCTCCAGTTTGGAGGAAGCTGCTTTTGCTTGGAACGAGGTGCTTGAATTTAGGCCGGATCCAAATGAGGTGGCTGTTCCAAGGACAAAGGATTGTCCAAAGGTTAGTATAAAGGATTTCGAAATTTTCTATGTTCCAATTCAAGGTATCGACTGGCATGGCTCAAATAGAGATAAAAAAATTTTCATGTATTGCCAGCAAGGAGGACTCGGTTGTGAAGGAAAATGCCGAAGTAGAGCGGGCCGAGATTGGCGCATAGTTTTATTCTCTTTTTTTTTTCATTTTAAGAACATTTGTTTTCCCTTTCATGGTAAATTTGTAAAAACATTGCCCTTTTTTGAATGTATGGTATATTTTCTTCAAAAGGTTTCGAAGTTTCATTTGTCGAGGTTTCAAGACTCAATTGATTATAGATGGGATCTTTGGTTTTGGCAGAGTTAAATTAACTCGGCTTACATTTGTGCAAGGTTTATATTTCGAGCGAGATTTTAAGTACTCGACAAGATTTAGACTCGGTTTAGATTGTGCGAGGTTTAAGATTCGGCTAAATATGAGCAAGATTTTAGGGACTCGGCTTAGGTTGTGCGAAGTTTAAGACTCAGATAAATACGAGGGAGATTTTAGGGACTCGGCGAGATTTAGACTCGGCTTAGGTTGTGCGAGGTTTAAGACTTGGCTAAATACGAGCGAGATTTAGACTCGATTTAATTTGTGCGAGGTTTAAAACTCAGCTAAATACAAGTGAGATTTTATGGACTCAGTGAGATTTTATGGACTCAGTGAGATTTTAGGACTCGGCTTTCAAACAAGAGTATTTCTGCTTTTACCAAAAATTTTATAAGATAGTTTTGCGAGTTTCTAACTCGGCAAGATTTTAAGACTCGGCTTTGGATATGATGATTTGCTTTCAGCCCATTCCATAGGAAAATATGGTAAACCTGTTCAAAGCTATGCATTGTCTTTTGCGAGAACCTCATCTTGTAATTCTGTACAAAACTATGTTTCGTCTTTATCGAGGATTCAACCTCGGGAAATCTATACAAAGCTATGCTTTGTCTTTTTCAAAAAAGTAATCTCGGTAAATCTGTATGAAGTTAGTGCTTCATTTTTTTTTTTGAGAAATTAATCTCGGCCAATCTGTACAAAGCTATGCTTTGTCTTTTTTCGAGAAATTATTCACATCTTTTTTGGGAACTAGGGTGTAACCCGTTCTTTTTTTTTTTTTTGGCGAACCCGAGAAGGAAACTTATAAAATTTTCATTTTTTTTAGCTACACCCGAAGACTACGTACGTACCCTGAAGGGATCAAGCCAAACCGTAATTCTGATTACATAATTAAGTAAATAGAGATGCATCAAGTAATGCATCTAAGTTCGCCGAGTTGGCGAATTTTCAATAGTAGTATCGTTTCAAGTTGATAGAATTCCAAATTCATGGAATCATTTCTTCTTCCATAGTCACGATCTCGTAAACTCCTGGTTTTACGACTTTACAAATAATGTATGGCCCTTCCTAATTGGCGCCGAGTTTTCCATTCTTAAGTTCAGTCGTGTTTTTGGACACTTTTCAGAGTACCAGATCTCCCACTGCAAAGTGTCATCCTCTAACCATCTTGTTGTAGTATTTTGCGGCTTGTTATTGGTAGTTTTGTACCCAGAGAAGTGCTTCATCGCGTTCTTCTTCCAATTCGTCAATACTAGTTTCCATTGCTTCATTATTTGAACTTTCATTTTTGGAAAAACGTTCTCGACACAAAGTTGGGACCATTACTCAGCTGGAGCCATTGCTTCCATTCCGTGAGAGAGGGAAAAAGGAGTTCGTCTTGTTGAACGTCTCGGTGTTGTCCGATGTGACCATAATACACCTTCCAACTCGGAAGCCTAATTTCCTTTCTTATCTGTAAGCCTTTTCTTGATTCCATCTAATAACTGCTTGTTTATTGCCTCTGCTTGTCCGTTTCCTTGCGGGTTTCATGGAGTTAACTTGCTTACGCGGATGTTCCATCGAGAACAAAATTTAGTGCACTTTGCTGAGATGAATTGAGATCCGTTGTCTGTCACAATATCATAAGGTAGCCCATATCGGCAGATGATGTTCTTCCCTACGAACTTGACTACGTTTCTATCCTTAATGTGAGAGTAAGCCTCTGCTTCAATCCATTTTGAGAAGTAGTCCGCCATAAACAATCATGAAGCATTTTTGCCGAGATGAAGGTAATGGCCCGACTATATTCATTGCCCATCGAATGAATTGATATGGCATCATTGTCGAAGTCTGCTCTTCAGTTGGAGCATGTATTATGTGTCCATGTCGCTGTCACCTATCACACTTAGCTGCATATTGTGCGCAATCATTTTCCATAGTAGGCCAAAAGTATCCAAGAGTTTGGATTCTGTGCACAAGTGATCTTCCAGTGTTGTGATTTTCGCTGGCTCCATCATGTGTCCTTTTATGATTTTGTTGATCTCGTCACTGTGGATGCAAGTAAGGAGAATCTCATTTGTGTCCCACTGATACAACTTTCTATCGATTTGGGCAAAGAAAGCGCATTTGCCTTGAGTCGGCGAGCTGCCCATCTGTCTTCTAGAGTCTCTCCATCTATAATGCATGCGAGGATCTCATCTCTCCAATCAATCCTCTATACATTGGGTTGCTCGACATCTAGCATCTCGTTGTCAGAATATTCTGCGTTGTCGGCAATTATCGAGACGACTTCGAGGTCTCTTTTTGGTAGACTTATACTAGGTCAATCTATACTTTTGACTGGTATAATTCGCCTTTGAACGGGATCCATTGTAGATGCTAAAGCTGCCAAGGCGTCGGCCAAAATTTTTTTGGATCGAGAAATTTTGTTGACTTTGAATTTTAAATCTTTTCTCTATAGTCAGGTATCTAGACTCGGCTCCATCTAAGGACTTGCTGGTGTAGAAGATCGAGAGCTAATTTCCTCTGTCATCTCGAATAAGCACACTGCTTACTGCCGATGTTGAGGCCGCAATATATAAGTATAATGGTTCTCTGTCTTTGGGTTTTGCAAGGATTGGTGGAGTCAAAAGGTACACTTTTAACTTGGAAAAAGCGTTTTCACACTCTTCCTCCCACTTGAATTCCACGTAATAAATTGTAGAATGGAAGCCATTAATCCACGCAGACTCGCCACTTCCTGTTTTTCTTGGGGACAACAACCGGGTTAGGTAGCCACTCCGGATATTGAACTTCGATGATGGACCCAGCATCGGTCAACTTTTTGACCTCGTCAATTATGAATTTTGTCCTTTGTGGCCCGAGCTTTCTCCTTTTCTACTTGATTGGTTTGTATGTCGGATCGACATTCAACCGGTGGCTTGCAATCTTTGGATTGATTCCAAGCATATCTTGGACTGTCCATGCAAATATTGTCACATTTTTCTCCAGAAATTGGATCAATTTGTCTCGAATAGGTTTACTTAAGTCGACTCTGATGCTTACTTACTTGGATGAGTCCGTCAAGTTAATATTGATGAGTTTTATAGGTTATTGATCTGGTTTCTCAGGAACAGGAGGTTCCAACAATGCTTTACTTCTCATGGGTGCTGTGATCATGCATGACTTGTTTTGTAACTTTAACTCAATGATTAAGTAAGTCCGAGACATCTTTTGATCTCCTCAAAGCGTGTAAACTCCTTTGTCCGTTGGGATCTTTACACACTGATGGTAACTAGACGGGTTCTCTTTCATCACGTGAATCCATGGCATTCCTAGGATTATATTGTAGATTGGCGGTTTATCCACTACTAAGAACTTGATCCATCTCGTAATTCCAGCAACTCGGATTGCTAACTTGACTGTTCTGATTACGTTGATTCTACTTTCATTGAACACGGTTAGTGTTCTTTTAACCAGTATGAGTCGAACGTCTGGTAACACCATTTTATCCAATGTCTCTTTGAAGATTAAGTCCATAGAACTTCTAGTATCGATGAGAATCCGAGATACGTCATAGTTGGCCACTCGTAATTTTACGACTAGTAGGTCTTTGTGTGGGAAGCTTACTTCTTCGATATCCTTGGTGGTGAATGTTACTTCTGAATCCACCGTTCCCAAATTCTCAGTGACTAGTTCGAGGTTGACCACTGCTACAACCTTTCATTCATATTTTTTGATCGACCATATAGTGTCATCACAAAACTTTCACTCGTGGAGATCCTTGTTCGCTGGTCTCTTCATCTTGTTTCCGTCGCTTTTCTTAGGTGTTCCCGTTTTGTCTCGCCGCTTTGTAAGTTGCTTCCCGCAACTCGGCTGTATTCCGTTTTTGCACTTTAAACTTTTGAGTCTCTTCTTCCGAAACACTTAACTCACCTTTACTAAATTTTTCTGCAAGTAGTTCTTGCAGCTGCTTACACTTTGAAGTGGAATAGTCGGTTCTATTGTGGAATACACAATACTCGCTTCAGTTACAAGTGTTGTTGAACAGCTTCTTACGAACTAAGTTATTAGTTTCGCCGACTTGAAAAGTCGTGGCCGAGATTCCTTTTCCTTTGTAATTATATTGTCTTGGCTCGTGATATTCCTCTTTCGACTCCTTTACTCCCGAGTATTGCTAAGTTTTCTGAGTTTTTGCGAGGATCTGCTTTTCCTTCACGTAATCTGCATGTCTTGCGGCTCTGCATAGTGCATCCGAGATCGTACTGGGCCGGTTTACAAATAAATATCTCCTTAAGGCCTCATCTGTAACCATTCCAATTCGTAGAGCCTCAATGGCCATGTCGTCACTGACTTTAGCTTTAGTCAGAATTTTCTTAAAGCGTCCCAGATATGACTCCACTGTAGAGGTGTCTTGGTTGACAAATAGAGCGTATTCTTCATGAACAATTTGGCAAGTTGAGTGAAGCTCTCAATTGACTCAGTAGGTAACTTGGTGAACCATACCAAAGCAGCGCCGGTTAGGTTCTTGGCAAAGAGTTGACAGTAAGCGGTGTCCTCTTGTTCGGGATTGTAATTCGTTTCGTTCACCATGACGTTGAAGGTGCTCATGAATTCTATTGGGTCAGTTGTCCCATCATATGAAGGAAATCTTAGTCTTGGTCCTCGATTTACCGAGACCCTTTTTAGTCTTGACACGAATGGCGAGTTTCAAGCTTGAGCCAGAATTCGCCCAATCTCGGGTGCCGAGCTAGTAGCTTGATGGAATTGAGACCTCATGTCTCCCATCATTCTGAATATGGTTGTCGCATCCAGGGTTGGCGGCGCGTGCTGTCCTTGCACGTTCTGCGTCACATATTGTCCCGGTCTTGAAATGTTAGTTGGTTGCGGACTCGGTACTCCTCCAAATAGGTTCCTCTGCACGATGGCCAATACTTTTCCATGTGGCATGTTAGTTTGTGCAAATGGGAGACTACATTCATTTATTTAAGACTCATATCTATCGAATCTCTCTGCATTTCTTCGGTCAGAAGCGTCGTATTGCGCTATCAAATTGCACACCAAGTTCTCGATTGATGGTGGCCCTTCAAGTGGACCGAGGAGAACAGTAAATTTTCGAGATTCTTCTCGATTCTCCTCCTGAGTTCAAACGTGATCCGAGAGTCGGATCAGTGTGTTCTTGGAGGTTAGGATCCCTCATTTCTGGTGAGTTGATGGTAACTTCGTCTTCCACAATCCTTTCTTGGTGTGTACTCATTTCCCTTGTGTAAAGAAATCCTTTGATGTCTTTCCCACAGACGACGCCAATTGTTCGAACTGGGTCTAGCACAAAGGGGGCTAAATTCGAAATTCTAATTAAAGAGGGAAGAAAAAGGGCAAGGACTCTTTTAGAATTTGGGGGGAAAAAGTATATTACCAAACAAGGATGATTGTCGAATAAAGTTTTTTAGCTTAATGTGTATATCCCAAAAAGTTGATCCCTTGTTTGAAGGATCTGCTCCTCTATTTTTAGATCATAGAGGCGGTTACAAAGTAGTTTGCAAAAAGGAAATATTTTAATTGTCTAGATATGATCTTATCTAGAAGATTCTAGCTAGATTTCCGGAAATTTTCCATATCGGAATAAGAAAATTTCTATTTCTTTGTTTAATGACGTATCGTCCGACTTCCTCCAAGCTTAGCGCGTTTCCGAGTATATTGAAGATGTCCGAGTTTAGACTTCGATATTTCTACCAAGTTCAATACTTAGAATATTGCCCATTGTTTCCTGTTGAGCGAAGTAGAATCTCGAATCCACCTCCAACATATATTTCATTTTTTATAAATAATTTTTAATATAATATTTTTCTTTATATGATAGTATTACTAGTGAAAATTACTTTTTGTTAGAATTAATTTTTTTTAACAACTATTAGATTATTATTTTTTCATAGATAGATATGATTCAAAATATAATATATATATATATATATATATTATAAAAATAAGTTTTTGATATAACGTCTTTCTTTATATAATAAAATTAGTAATGAAAATTATTTTTTTTGTTAGAATTAATTTTTTAACAATTGATATTCCTGATTTTCTTCTTTTTATGTTAGGAACTTTTTTTAGATAAGGATAAGCTAAATATTAAACAAATCTATTTACATATTTATTTTATCTAGTTTTTTTAAAAAAAAATTAGAAAATTTCCGATCATTAGATTTTACACGTCGAAAAGAAAACTTTCTTTATATAATAAGATTGCCAAGTTGTTATTTGTAAAAAGATATAATATTTCATAATAATTTAATCTCCTACATAGCAGGTATCATCTACTAGTTTAATAATCCAGAGACTAGAAAACCAATACACAACACACATAATAAAAGTTATAAGCAAACCGAGAGAGAACACAGGTTCATAAACCAAAAGACACTAGTTCATCTAATATCTCGACTCTGCTCTTCTTCCTTTGTTTGTTGGATCCTTCCTTCATCATCATCTGCTTCTCAGTTCCTTTTCCATTTTCGAACGAGACTCCATCAGTCACCAGTCCCATAATAGATCTTACATCGGAGATACTTTTCTTTCGATATCCCGAGCCAACATCACCTCGTTTTCTTTCGTATCAAGTCCTATCACAAAGTAGGACGACGTTATGAACTGGAAAAAGTCTCTATTCATATCGCAAAACCCACAAACCGAACCTATAAATTCCCACTTGTTAGCTATCAAGTCGTATCCATGAAGCACTCGGCCACCAAAGTATTCGCTTAACACTAAACACTTGCCGTCGTAAGCTGCCACCTCCCACAAAGCCAGGCTTTTTTGGCTCAGCACTCTGTTCCGGATCTGCTTCACGAGGACCCAATTGGGATCAGTGAGAGTATTCTCGAGGGCATAAACGTCAATTACTTCATTGGTCGCTGATATCAAGGTTAGGCTGTTATCTTCAGCGGCGAACAACTTCTGTAAACTCAGTTCTTGGGGGAATTTGATCGGAATAACTCGTGCTTGTTCTGTTTCAGGGTTGAAAGCAATGATGCTTCCGTCTGTTCGTAGCCAGTGAAGATATCCGTCAAAGTAAACAGGTCTACTCGTAAGTTCATCGAGCTTGCTTGAGCCGCAAGTAATGCTCGATTCCGAGAGACTCCATGAATATCCGGCGTTAATCTGGAAACTATATGTGGTTCTGTCGGAATATGTCTTCTCATTCATGTAGACGACTTTGAAGCTCTGGGTGTTGGTGGTTTGATCAATTTCATTAACCGCTAATCCTATGTAGTTAGTTGCGCTCCAATAATCCGTACGCACTCTGGGAAGACCTTAACGAATGATGACTCAAAAATCGAGATATTTATGGTTCTTTGTGGCCTTGAATCTCCCAAAGAGTGGTAGTAAAGCTGACGAGTCTCAAAGATGGAGATGTGAAGCAAACCGGATTTGACCCGAGAATAGTATTCGGATTTAAGATACGGGTCGGTGGATATATGCCAATAGAGAGATCTTTTTGTGCATTTTAACATCGCCAACGATTTGAGATCAAGTCTTAAGAGAACCCCGTCGAGCAGATGCCGAGGTAAGCTTTCCATGGTTGGAGAATTTACTTCTTCGATGATTTGTTATTTGTGACGCTAGGTTATATGTGCGAACCATTCCTTTGTTCATTCACCGTTTTCTGCTGTTTAGAGTTAAGGAAATGTGATTTTGCTTTCCTTTTTTCAATTAGGAAAAGTGATTTTGCTATATGATGAATAATGGATTTTGAATTATTCAAATTTAGATAATTTTGAGTGAATTTACATAAGTTGTTATGATCTTTAGAAATCCTCTAATATCTTCAAATTCATTTAGTAGAGTGTATTAAATAAAAAGGAGAATATTTGGTAAAATTAAGATTCGGAGAGATTTAGTAGACGACCATGTAAATATCTAATTAAACCTAATAATAGATGGTAAAGTTATATAAGCTCGTATTTATCTCTAATAAAACCAATGAAATTTTCTTCCGAAATAATAGGTTTCAATTTCAAAATAAACTATAGATAGAACGTAATTAACCATAAATTCCATGTAGACACCATCCTCTCCAACCTTTTTTTTTTTCTTTCTTCTCCAATTATCATCACAAACTTTGTTTAAATATAACAAAAAGAAGAAAAAAAAGGTTGATTTGTGTTCTAATTTGTTCAATGCATAAGAAGGGTTCAAGCAGAGACATTAATGGTCAAGCAGTCACAAAACTAACGAGAATAGAAACTGATCCTGATCCTGAAATTTACGATGTTACATACGTTGATGTTTCTCCCTCCGACGGCTCAGCTTCTCCGTTATCTAAATCACCATGGTCCGTACATGTTAATCCCACCGCCGTAGAACCGCCGCAGCGATCGGCGAAATCTTCGACGGTACCTACCAAAGGTGAATCTAATAATGACAACAATTACTCTCCAAATGTTCTCATGGGATCTCTGGTTCGTGAAGAAGGCCATATCTATTCCTTAGCTACATCTGGAGATTTGCTTTACACCGGATCTGATTCTAAAAACATCAGAGTTTGGAAAAATCATGTGGAATTCTCCAGTTTCAAATCGAATAGTGGATTGGTAAAGGCGGTTGTACTCGCCGGAGAGAAAATTTTCACGGGACATCAAGATGGTAAAATCCGTGTTTGGAAAGTTTCATCAAAAGAACCAAACATTCACCGTCGCGTTGGTACGATGCCAAATCTCCGAGATTACATCAGAAACTCGATCATTCCTTCATCGTATTTCAATTTCACGCGGCGGAATCGGAGCAGTGCGTTAGGGTATCGACATTTAGACGCGATTTCGTGCCTCGCGTTGAGCGAAGACAAACGGCTTCTGTATTCTGGATCGTGGGATAAAACGTTTAAAGTTTGGAGAGTTTCGGATTTGAGATGTTTAGAATCGGTGAACGCTCACGAAGACGCAGTAAACGCGGTTATTTCCGGTTTCGACGGTTTGGTTTTCACCGGTTCAGCTGATGGTACGGTTAAGGTTTGGAGGAGAGAAGATCAAGCTAAAGACACGAAACATTTTTTCTCTCAGACGCTTTTAAAACAAGACTGTGCCGTTACGGCGATCGCCGTTGATCAAAGCGCGACGTATGTTTACTGTGGTTCGTCTGACGGAACCATTAACTTTTGGGAACGGGAGAATCATATGAGAAACGGCGGCGTTATGAAAGGTCATAAACTCGCCGTGCTTTGTCTCGTTACCGCCGGGATGTTGTTGTTTAGTGGTTCCGCCGATTTAGGAATTCGTGTTTGGAGGAGACCGGAAGGTGGTTTCGGCGGAGGAGGTGAGCATGTTTGTCTTTCGGTTTTGACCGGACATGCAGGTCCGGTCAAGTGTTTAGCGGCGGAGAGAGATCAAGAATCAAGTTCTGGTGAGAAACGGTGGATTGTATATAGTGGGAGTTTAGATAGATCGGTGAAGCTGTGGCGTGTATCGGAAAAATCACCTCCGATGGAATCCCGGTCGTCTGATCCGTCTAGTGGTCCGTCGGGATTATTGGTGGCACCTAGCTTCTCGGATCAAGGGAGAATTAGCCCCAAAAAGTAGTTGGTTTTTTGTTTCTTTTGTAAGTAAAAATGTTGTTAATGTAATTAAACTGATTGATATAACAAATTTTGAGCATTTTCATAGACTTCCGGTTTGCCTTAACCGGTATTCCCCACGAAGTCGAATTAATGAAATGATCAACCATATAAATATCAAACAGGTCATATAATAGAGTAATGAAGAGTCGAAATCTTTTTTTGACACAATAATCTTGTCCTGTTTGGAATTCGTTCCAAATTTTTGTTGTTTGTCATGTTTAATGTCATCTTCTATCCTTCAATGGTGTTATTTTAGCATTATTTTCACTACTAAGTAAGTTTTCTTCTTATTGGAAGTTTGGAATTGGAACATTATTGATTGTGATTTAAGTGGTCCAACGACAACGAAGTTAATTCAACTTTTTTAATTTTAATAATGGAATGTTTGGTTCGTCATGCACAAAACATGAAACATCATCATTAGGTCCCTTTAATACAATATAGAATGTTTTCCTTATATTTTTTATCACCATCTAACAAACACCATTGCCTAAAAGTTAATCATACATGTAAAAGTTTTTTTTTTACTTGAAAAACCTAATTAATATACATATTTTCAGATCATAATAGATTAGTAATAATTAGATGGTCAAGAGATTTCGCAGTTAGATTCTCGTATTTATTAAAAAGAAATTTAATCATACATATAAAAACAATTTGACAAATGAACTAATTAATATACATATTTTCATATCATAATAGATAATAATATTCGATGATCAAGGTATTATTCCCGTATTTATCAAATAAATAAAATTTTCAATGTCAATATAAAAATTTTATATCCACAACTGCATAATAAAGTTTACGTTCGCACGTATGTATGTGCGAGAGAGTTAGTATTCGATCAAAAAGTTGGCGTTAGTAAGTATAATTTTTACAACATTTGTTTTTTCTAGCTAGAGAAAATAAATCATAAAATAAATTTTGAAGGATGATAAAAAAAAAAATCCTTCCATAAAACAAAGGTATTTTATTTTCAAACTTTCTGAACCAAAAAAAACAGCAGGATATATTGGTGTCCTAACTTTATCTGTTTTGTAATAATAATTAATAAAAAAAGAGAAGTACACATATTGACCATAACAAAAGCTTTAGTTTGTTAACCAACCCTGCTCAAATCTAATACATGAGGTTGCTTCTCTTACGTTCTTAACCAATCAGACGAGTAATCTATATAAACTCTTCTTTGTCTATGAAACCATAATCAAAGTACAGAAACTATTTCATGATAATGACGAAAGCTAATGTATTTGTCCCATTCTTCGTATTCTTCTTGATTGGATCAATATTTTCAGGAATAACTAGCGCAGGAGACCAAAACGCCTTAGCAGCTTCATTTGTCTTCGGCGATTCGTTAGTGGACGCAGGAAATAACAACTACATACAAACGTTGTCTCGAGCCAATAGTCCTCCTAATGGCATTGATTTTAAACCGTCTCGTGGAAATCCAACCGGCCGGTTTACCAACGGCCGTACAATAGCTGATATAGTTGGTATTTCTGTTAAAACTATTTCATCCACATACAAAATCGTAATTTCATTATTTTAGATCATTATGTTTACTTTTATTTCGTTTTGTTGTCTTCGTAGGCGAAAAGTTAGGGCAACCAAATTATGCAATTCCTTATCTAGCACCAAATGCTAGTGGTGAAGCAATATTGAATGGTGTGAATTACGCATCAGGTGCTGGTGGGATTCTCAATGCCACTGGAAGTGTATTTGTAAGTGTTATTATCTCATGCAAACATTATCTCTCGTAGATTATGTGTCGCATCCGTTTGGTTGGCTGGAAAAGTTTATACAAAATTTTGTGTAAATTAGTTTATAAATATGTGCTAAATTTTGGTTTTTGGTTCAAAATTTATGTTTGTCTACGTACATAATGAGCAAATAAACTTTTGTATATGTTTTACAATTTGAAAATTATGATTTTTCAGGTGAATCGATTAGGAATGGATATACAAGTTGACTATTTTGGCAATACAAGAAAGCAATTTGATAAGCTTTTGGGTGAAGATAAGGCTAGAGATTACATTAGAAAGAGATCAATTTTTTCAATAGTCATTGGTTCCAATGATTTCCTCAACAACTATCTAGTCCCTTTTGTTGCGGCTCAAGCCAGGCTTACACAAACTCCTGAAGCTTTTGTCGACGACATGATTAACCACCTCCGCAACCAACTCAAGGTATATTTCAAAGCCTTAAAAATAAAATGATCATCTTCGTTTAATGTTAGTTGAATGATGTTTTTTGTTTTGTTTCCAATCAAATGTTAGAGACTATATGAACTAGACGCTCGGAAATTTGTGGTGGGAAACGTTGGTCCGATTGGATGTATACCATATCAGAAATCGATCAATGGGCTGAAGGATAGGCAGTGTGTTGATTTGGCAAACAAATTGGCACTTCAATACAATGCTCGTCTTAAAGATCTCTTGCTGGTGGAATTGAAAGATAGTCTCAAAGACGCACATTTCGTTTATGCCAACGTTTATGATCTAGTTATGGACCTCATTGTCAACGTCAAAGAATATGGTAAGGATACTCTTATCAGAGGCCCATGGGCTATTTCGAACATTCAATGACCCACTCTTTTCTTTTTGAATACATTTTTGTTAAACGATATATATATCTGAGGTTAGTCTTATTTATCGAATGTAGTGTGAATCAAAAGCTAGGAGGACTTAAATTTCAAGTAAAATTCGCTTTTGCTTTTAAAACTAGACCTTTTTAATTATTTGAAAGAGATGATAAAGAGGTTTTATCATGAAAAGATTTTGGTTTTGTTCAATTATAAGATATTTATCTTTAACTCATCTAGTGTGTTTCCTTTATTAGTCTAAAATAGTCAATAATGAAGAAAATTGCTGTGAAAATAATAAAAATAGGGTTTAGGACGGCGAGTGAGGCGTGCTGTCAAACGGGAGGGAGATTGGCAGGGATATTGCCATGTGGACCAACATCGAGCCTTTGTACGGACCGGTCAAAGCATGTATTTTGGGACTCGTACCATCCTAGCGAAGCTGCTAATCTTCTTATTGCTGATAAATTACTTTACGGTGATTCTAAATTTGTTTCTCCTTTTAATGTTATCCACCTTCGTGACCTTTAATTCTTTCCAAGTCTGTCACTTTTTTTCTTTATCCTTCCATATTTTTCATGTTTTCTTGATTTCAATACTATTGTACATTTGGAGTTTGATTATGTGGTGCAACCAGTTTAATTATGTTTTTTCGTTTAGTGATTTATTGTTTGTCTTGGAATCTACAATGCTATTTAATATATCATAAAACCAATAAAAAGAACAAATCAAAAAAATTTACGAAGAAGGAAAAAGGAATAATCAGTTAGTTGTATACAACTTTGTTTATATTTATGGTAATGGAGAGGATAAATATTGGACCGTTGGGCTAAAAAGATAACTGATACATGGGGAATAGACGAAAGTAGCCTCTGTGATGGCATTCAAAGACAAAGAAGAAACGGAGGGATGAATTGGAATAAGGAAACAGAGAGGAATAAGGAAGAAAAAGACAAGAAGAAAGAGAAGAGAGAGGGAATAAGGGGAAGGTGTCAGTAGTTTGATCTGATAGGACCGGTCTGGACCCGAATATCCGACAACGAAAGGACGGCTGCAAATTACAAAATTAGGACTACACATCGACTCACTCATGCCATACAACACACCAACCATGCCTCTCTCTTCTTCTGGGTGTGAAAGCGACTAGAGAGACAAGTGTGTGTGAGTGGAAAGAGCTGGCTCTGTGTGGGTCATATCTTTCCTTCGGCCGCGCGTGCTTATCCACCTCCTTCGACCCGACCCCGACAGCTTCACTCCTGTCTCTTTGACTCTATCTCTTTGTTTACATACGTATTTGTAAGTTCTCGTAACCTCATTTATATGGACCAGACAAGACAACCAATATGAATATATTTACTTACAAACAAAATAAACATAAACATCGGATTTGTCAAGCTTTTAGTTTCTGTACGGCAATGTCGTTATTAAATTTTTTTAAAAAAAGTTACTAGTATAAGCAATCTAAATAATAATTATAATAATTGAAGGATAAGAAAACGAAAAATGCGGAGAAAGACAGAATGATGGGAAGGGTCGGGACAAGGCGTGAAGAATTACCAATTACACATTTCCTCTGATTGCGGACTCCAATTTTAAGTTCTACTACTATCATTTTTAATTGGTACGATTATTGGAATATTCGAGTTCATACATATAATTACACTCATTCATTTCACATGCTCCTCGGTATATATTTTTTAAAAAAGTATAATAATATTTTTAATGTTGAAAAAGAAAACTAAAATAAGACTTGGTTTAGAATATATACATGTTTCTCTTTTTTAAAAAGGTTAAGTTTGTTTTCGTCCTATGATGTATCTCTAGATCTTATGATTCGATATCTATTACATAGATTTGGTGTTCATGTGGGATTTAATTAATGTAGTCATTGAGAGATCAAACTATTATTCAAATAGTTAGTTGGTCGAACATGGATTAAGGATAGATACTGATTCGGTTGTCATTATCAAAACAACATAATAATTATAACGTGAGCTTAAATTTAACTATATAATTGATTTGATCATAATACAAAATTTATTGTTTGGTGAAGCAACACGAACACATAGTCCACCATTCACCGTATTGACAATTTTTCCAATAACGCATGATTATTGAATTTAAGTTTGCATAAATAAGCCAATCTCACATGTCTGTTTACTCTGGATATCTTGCTCAAAATTTTGTTAGGTGTTATGTGTTTGCTCGGGTATTATCTAGCGAGTTATTAAAAAATCAGATAAATCGGGGAATACCCGTAGATTAGTTTTAAGACATTTATATATGTTTAATCTTATATATTATATATTTTATACTCATTTGAATAATGTTAAGTTAGTATAGTGGTTAAATGACTTTGTATGACTCGTTATACTAGGTTTAAATAATTATTTATAATCAATTTAATTTTTCTTTTCTTTTTAAACACGTATCAATTTAATAAAAGTAATTTATAGTAACTAATATAAAACAGTTTTAATATTTATTTTTGAAAAAAATCTAAAATACATAGGTTCCTGTACCAAACTTTAGGTCTTTTTTGCCCTTTTTTCTGTTCATCTTTTTCATTCTCTCACATCAATTTCTCTTTCTTTCTTTGTTTTTCAAACTTTAAACTTATGATCCCTTTTTGTTTTTCCTATTTCACACTAGATCATAAATCATTGTTGTGTATTGAGGTTGAGGGAGATGATGATGTAGATTTGGGCGACGAGAGTCTCAAAAAGTTTATATTTTTTTAATTTGGTTTTGTGACAATGATGAGCTATAGAGTTTGATTTTGAAAGAGAAAGAGTTAAAATTGAAGCTTTATGAATCAATCTTAGACCATAAGTTTCTGGGTTTGTGTCGTGAAAAGGCTAAAATTTTGTTTTTTGATTTTTAGATTTGAAGTTTCTGAATTATAATTATTTTGTGTTAGCCAAAATCATTCAACAGTTTGCTTTTGGGTGTGGTTTGTGTGTTGTTGTTTGATTCTAGGTGTGGTCTAGGTTCTGGTATTATTTGTTGATAAGTTTTAGAATATGATTTTGTTTGATTTATCGGTGTGGTATGAGTTTTGGTGTTCTTCGTTTGTGAATTTAAGCAGCAATTTCTTCAACTTGTTTCTAATGATATATACAAACGAATCAGTTGACTTCAAATAATTTAATTAACCGATATATATTTGTTTTGCATACTTATATATGTAATAACTACAAAACTTTTATTTGTAGTTTAACAAAGAGTCCATCATCTCACTGGACTTCTCTGTAGCCGGAGATGGAGACTTGATAGCTACATAACCATGTAACTGACATGACTGGGCTTGAGTTTGAGTTAGAACATGATTTTCGAAAAGTTGTGCTTGCCTCACAGCAAGACCAACATAAGTACTTTTGCATTTTTTCGGTGGAAGCATTGGTTGTAGTTAACTTTGTATTTTGCATCTCCAACAAAGTTTTTGCATTTTCTTATTTAGTTTGCACCTTCGCGACCAATGGTATTCCCACTAGATCACTACCTCTTACCCGCTTTCTAGAGGCCCTTAGGATCTCATCATCACCGTAAGCTCACTTCCACCATTTGTTTGCAGATAATTTCATCGATTGCTCCCAGTGACACAGTCGTAAGTCTTATGGACTCAAATTTATAGTTAACAATATATTTTACACTTATTTATATATTCGATAACTATCTAATTATCAGTTTTTGAAATTAGTTTGTAGACTTGGGAAAACGAAGAAAATCAATCAGAGATGGTGGAGGAGGAAAAAAATCAATTAGTGATGGAGGAGAAAAGAAATCAATCGGCATTAGTGGTTGCACTATTCTAGGTTACATGCATATTTACTGATTGTTTGAAAATAATATAAATAATGTTGTTTGCAATTATATTAAGTGTTTGCAATTATATTAAGTGTTTTTCTTATATATGCGCTTTCGTAATCAATTTCTCCAGAAAAATATCATAGAGTGCAAGACAATGTTTAAAGTTATATGCAAAACATTCTTATTCCCGTAAAATAATAAAGTTACGGTTAAATATATTGTTAACTGTTATAATCTAATTTAAAGGTTAACATCCAGTCCATCATATCACCAGAATATGTTGTCGCTGAAGAAGAAGACCTGATGTGGTCCGATGAAGAAACCGACGAGAAGGTCGATCACATGTTGTAGATGATTCCAAAAGGTGTGAAGAGATGAACAAGCTTGAGTATCACTGCAAGATATTGTTCTTTGTGTTTGTGGAAAAGAACCTATGTCCATCCATTGTTTTGCTTATTTATATGTTATGTACTGTGTAAATGTGTTTTATTTTGCAAACTCTTGTCCTTTTTTATCCAGACATCCTTTTTACATAATTTTGCAGGTAACATATCTATTTCCAGCTAACATATATGTCAGGGTACTTCGTTTAAATCTGGGGTTCTTAAGCAGCAAGTTATGTGACTTTGTATCTAATGCAAATGAATAAGTTGACTGTAAATAAATTTTTATCGGTTATTGGTTATCTTATATGATAAATTTATAATTATCAGTTTTCTTAATAGTTATCAGTAAAATTATCTTTATCTTCTTCCTAGGTGTCTAAAGCTTATATGCAACCCTAGATATGGTTGTCGTTGAAAATTTACAGAATTATAATGAATATACAAAATAAAAGACATTTAGAGATAGAATCCATAATAAATATTGATGAAAACAAATCCAAAAAAAGTAAAGGTGATGGGATTCTGAGATTAAGGAGGACAAACGAAAAAGAAGAAGAGAAAAGAGAGATGGTAAGAAGAGAGATTAAGGAGGAAGATGAGAATGAATGGAGGAGAAAAGTGAGAAGAGAAAGGAGGAGACAGTGTTTTGGAAGAGATAACAGCAAATTGGAGATGGTGGGCCAGAATTATCAAAATCTTTTTTATTTCGGGGGTATTTTGTCTTCTCCAACATATGGTCCATTGCTATTTACCTAAATACAAAAATTATACAATAATTTTTTAATTAGTTTTTGTATTTTATGATAGTTACCTAATTCCATTTGAAGTAAATATCAAACGAAGACGAACAAACATGTCGTTTGTCTCCAATTTTCTGGAACGTATTTATCAACTACAAAATTCTCTCGAACATGTTTTTAACAAAAAACAAAAAAAAAAACTCTCTGGAACATTCTATTATTTGTAATTGCCGATGTGTTACGCTAACGATACAAAAAATATTGATATTTTATGAGTTTACTGCTTATAATCTAACTAAAAACCATATTGGTTCTGACATTTATGCAAACGTAAATATTTGGGAGCATATGGTTTTTGGTCAGACGTAAAAATACTAGTATTTAATTGAACTTGTGCTATATATAAAAATTATTATACATAATAAGCATAATAATTAAAAGAATCCTTAGAAGATAATTGTAAAATTAATGGGAACTGGCCGTACATTGATAAGCTCAATAGTCTACTACATATGCTGCCTACTGCGACCTACTCTCCCTCTATGCCTTACTCCGTATCATATTTTTTTTTGTTTTTATTCTTTGAAATTTGTATTTTTTCAACGACATTTAAAATTATGTCATTATTATTAGTTTTGACTGTTGCTTACTTTAAACATGAAAGCAACGTCATGACTAAACCCTAGTAGTATTAGACAAATGAGTACAATTAATTTTCTCGCACATGTGTTCCGGCATAAATATTTTTAACTTAATAAATTATTAAATTTTATTATTTTATTCATCAAATATTAAGTTTTTAATAATCGATATTACATAAAAATACTAAAAAATTTTTATATAATATGTGAAAAGTAAATTTCTATAAACAAAAATTTCTAAGACATAAAATATAATATTATCACTTTTAAGAAAATAATTTATTAAATAATTATTTTATTTAACTTCCCATTTAACAAATCATATTGTAATCACAATTTGAGAATACATATTATTTTAATTTATATACAATTTTAAATTAATTTTTTCGTATATCAAAACTATATCAATTGATTCTGAATGATTTTCATAATTTTACAATTTTTACTCTGATTTATAGTAATTTGATTGATTTATCTGATGAAAATAAATTGAGTATGTAAATTCTTAATGGTCAACATGAAAAATAAATTAAAATAAACAAAAGACTCTCTAAAAAATAAATACTACAAATTGAATGAATGTTTGTGGTATATGAAAAAATATATGATGGATTAAAATCAGTTATTTTTGCTATAGATAATATATAATATTTTAATAGAAATATGAATTATATTAATGATAATGATAACTATAAAAAGTATGTATTTATTTTTATCACACTAAAATTTAATAATTGAAAGTATTAAATCAAAACAAACAAAAAAACAAAAAGTTTGTCTAATAATTTTAAAAATTATAATAAATTTATATTTCTTTTAAAATAAAAATTAAATTAAAACGAAATAATTTAACATATAAAATATAATTATAACTAATTTATATAATTATCTATATTATAAAAAGTAAAATTAAATCAAAACAAACAAATAAAAAGTTTATGTTTTATAATATCTTAGAAAATATATGTTATTATTAATTTTCATATCAAAATAAAATTAATTAATTAATTTTAAAATAAATTTGTAATTTAATGTTGGAGAAACTCTGTAATTAATCACGTTAAAATTAAACATGGTGTTGACACGTAAGCTTTTTATAAAATTCATTTCTCTAATAATATATAAGATTATCTATATTACCAAAAAAAATTAGTTATTGAAAAAAATAATATTCAAATAGGAATAGGATTTATCAAAGATTATGATTTTCTTTTTGGTCAACAATCGACAAGGCCTGATCTATAGCTTAGCCCAACCCTTAAAATTCCTATTTAATCTAGCAATTGCGTAGAGTGAAGGAATCGAAACTTAGATGTCATAATCATTAGTTGGATCATCATAACCACTAGACTGAGAAGAACTCGGCATTATCAAAGATTATGATAATATTCAAATAGGAATAAGATTTATCAAAGATATAAAAAAAATTAATTAAAATCAATAATTATATAGATTTACGAAATATAATTTTTTATAACTAAATTTCAATATTAATTACGAATTTTAAGTGAATTTATATATAAAACAAGTTATTATTTTAATATTAAAAATAAACAAAATTTAATGTGAAGATAATTTAATAATTTAATGTTAGAATAATTTTGTAATCAACCACATCAAAATTAAACGTGGTGTTGACACGTAAGCTTTTGACAAAAATCACTTTTGCAAATAATATATAAGATAATTGTTTCTATTTCAAAATTGATTTATAAGGTTGGTAAAGAAAAGACTTAAATATGTTATCATGGTGTTTTTTTGATAGCTACCAAATTTATATTTATCTCAAAACCACAACGGTGAATTATTACCTTGTTGAAGTTTTGTATAATTTAACTTTTCTTCACTCGTTTTCATGTCTCAAATATGTCAATTAATTAGAACTTTGAACTCTAAACAAGTTTTAATTAGAAATTTAAAAGTTTTCTAAATTTATAGTGTGGTTTTATTCATGGTTCAAACTTTGAAAAAAGAGCCGTCTAAGTATGAAGAGAGCCGACTCATAGTGTTCATAGGGAGGAAATCAGAGCATTTCACTGTTTACAATAGTCAGATAAGCCGACTCAACAATTCCTTAATTAAAAATCTGCAGAAAAGACAAATTTAGAAGACAAGAGAGAGAGAGAGAGCGTGGCCTCTAATCAACCCAACACCCTCTGTCAAAAAAGCCTGACTTTTCTTCTTCATCCCCAATTTTCTATCTGCGCATGTCTCTCTCTCTTTCTCTTCTCCATAAAAAGCCAGCAAGGTCCCCAAAATCTCTCTCTCTCCTAACCAAAAGTTTCATCCTTTAACGCTAACAAGAAAAAACAAACACCTTCACTCTCTGTTCATCACTTCCCGCCATTTTTCTCCGATTATGCCGACGTCTGACTCCGGAGAATCACGGCGTATAGCTATGAGACCTCACGGTGTAGCAACTGCGAATCCTCCGACAACTGAGCAGCAAGAGCAACTTCCTTGTCCTCGTTGTGACTCAACCAACACTAAGTTCTGTTACTACAATAACTACAACTTCTCTCAGCCTCGTCACTTCTGCAAATCCTGTCGTCGTTACTGGACTCACGGTGGAACTCTCCGCGACATTCCTATCGGTGGTGGTTCTCGCAAAGCCGCTAAACGCTCTCGCACTTCTTCCTCTCCTCCTGTCTCTGTCGTCTCTAACTCTAACGGCGTTCCGTTACAGACTGCGTCTGTTCTCTTCCCTCAGTCGTCAATCTCTAACGGTGTTACTCACACTGTTACATCTCCACTTGACAGTGATGCAAAGGGAAGTGCTCTATCTCTTTGCGGGAGTTTCACCTCTCTGTTAAACCATAACGCTACAACTGCAACGTCTACAAATGGATCCGGTTCTGTTATTGGTCTTGGAGGATTCGGAATCGGACTCGGGTCCGGTTTTGATGACGTCAACTTTGGACTTGGGAGAGCGATGTGGCCGTTTTCAACTGTTGGTGATGCTGCAACGACTAATGTAGGGAGTAACGGTGGTCATCATGTCGTTCCGATACCCGCCACGTGGCAGTTTGAGGGTTTAGAGAGCAGCAATGCCGGTGGATTTGTCTCCGGTGAGTACTTTGCGTGGCCTGATCTCTCCATCACAACACCAGGGAACTCAGTCAAATAAAGCTTCTGTTTTTACCAGAAGATCTCTTGCTTTTCTGTTTTTCTATTGGCGTTTTCTTTTGATCTTTAGTGATGATCTCTTTAGTGTGTCTTGTCATTTTAGAACATGTGTTTGGAAACTAGAAAATAGAGGAAGTTTATGCTTTTTTGGCTCTATGATCTTTACTTCTTTACTTTCTTGTCCTTTGACCATATTTGATTAGCATAACTTTTAATCTGAAGTCTTGCAAGGAATGGACCTTGTTCATTGGATGCCGATCTGCACAACATATTACTCTTTAACCGATGTAATTCATCTAGGAAGCCAAATATAGAGGCAGATGACTCTAGCTCTTTAGCTTGTTCATCATTAAAACCAAGAGTTTCCAGTACTTTGTGACCTGGAGATTCAACTTCCGACCAAATCCCCAGTAGCAGTATATGGGCTGGCATTACTTCTCCAATACCACCTGTAAGAGTATTAGCAATTGAACAACAATGCTTAAGATTCCGTCTTAAAATCGAAGTATGCATAAACTGGGACAGTTTATAACCAAATATATCTCTCAAAAACTGTATAGCCAACGGTATGGAATTTCTGAGTAAGCGAAGAAACTAAAAGACATTCATCTCAATATCAATATGAACTATTCTCCAACTAATGCAACTCTCATGAAGACATTTATCAAGATACAATTCAGCTCGCAAAGGATAAGATTCACAAAGTTACAGACAAGTAAAGTTGGAATGAAGACAAACATGCTTTAAGATTCTGATCCAAAGCAGAGTCAAGTGCTCTTTGAGCATCTCCATTCTTCAGTTAAAGTAGGATGTTCAGGGCTAAAGAAATACATGTCTGCTTTTCCAAGTAACTTAATTGTTTCTTCACGCACTTTGTAAAGCGTTTTCTGATTTTCCCGCAAAAACTTTGAAGTAAAACTAATTCCTGCAAATCAAAATTTAACACAATCTTTATTCCAAAATCACATCTTATGGAAGCATTGTATCATCTCTGTGAAAAAAAAGGCGAGATACATTAAACTAAGAAGCAAATACCTTCAATCAAAATACCCATTAGAAGTGCTTCAGTTCCAGTATGTACATACTTGAGCTTCCTAGCTTCAAGCTCTCCCATTGTAAACTTGTGTATTGTTGTTGTTCACTTCAATACAGCCCAATCCTGAATCTTTCACAGAAACTAAACTTCTGATCTGCCTTCTTATCTCTGCAACTTCTTCCCATCTTCACTGCATACAAATTTGACAGTAGAATGTGGGTTGCAGGGTCTTGTGGATCAAGTTTCAGAATCTCTCAGCTGAGATGATCATACTTGATTAGCATATGTTTTAATCTGAATCGACAAGTCTTGCAAGGAATGGACCTTGTTCATTGGATGATGATCTGCACAACATATTACTTCTTAACCGATGTAATTCATCTTGAGTTTGACTTATATCTGGGTTAGACTGGTCTCCAGAGAAGAAAACTTGTGTAATGTTGTTGTTCATTTCGATCCAGCTCAATCCTGGATCTTTAACAGAAGCTAAACCTCTGATCTTTCTTCTTATCTCTGCAACTTCTTCCCATCTCCCATTCACAGCATACAAATTTGACAGAAGAACATGGGTTGCAGTGTCTTCTGGATCAAGTTTCAGCATCTGCTCAGCTGCTTGAAGTCCTATCTGCAAGTTTCTTGTCTTAACACAGGCGCTTAGCAGAGTTCTCCAGAGCTCTGCGTGGTTGTTTCCGGGAATAGTTTCTTCTATTAATTCCAGCGCTTCATCTAGTAACTCAGCTTTTGATAACAGACTTACCATGCAAGAGTAGTGCTTAAACCCTGCTTGAATGCCTTGTTCTTTCATTTGGTTCCACAAGAACTTACCTTCCTGCGTTGACCCCTTGTGGCTGCAAGCTGCTAATAGAGACAAGTATGTTACAGCATCCGGCGTGAAACCGTTTTCTAGTATTTGCTCGAAAACACCCAGAGCCCCTTCTAGCATTCCATGCTGACTATAAGCTCCAAGCATCGAGTTCCAACATTTTAAATCTGGATTTGAAACAAGAGAGAATATTGATTCTGCAGTATCGTATTTGCCGTTTTTCCCATACATGTCAACTAGGGCTCCAGCTACCGACATAACGCTAGCAAATCCCGTCTTTATGGCAAGAGAATGGAACACTTCACCTTGTCTTAGCATCGTCATGTCTGAACATGCTCCTATTACACTACTCAGGGAAAAACCATCAGTCCTATTTTTTTCCCTGTACATTTCAATGAAAAGCTGGACTGCAGACTCGCTGTTTCCCAGTCTAGATTGTCCTACGATCATCTCAGTCCAGAGAACAACATCCTTCTCTGTAATCACACCAAACACCTTCTGTGCAGATTCAACTTCCATGTTCTTGAAGTACATAGACAAGAGTGTTGTACCAACAAAAACACTCCTTTCATATCCTAATTTCATTACTTGTCCATGGAGAAGTTTTCCATGACTAGATCTATCTGGTTCCGCTGTCGCAGATATGGCAGCAGAGAAAGTATATTCATCTGGCCGAGGTATGGACATCCTCTGCAACATTCTATACATATGAATCGCTAGCTCTCCGTAGCCATTTTCTGAGCACCCTGAAATAATCGAGTTCCATGAAACCAAATTCGGGTTATGAATCTTCCCAAACACATAGAGTGCTTCTTTCATGTCTCCACAACTGCAATACATGTCAAGCAGAGCATTTTCTACAGGTAAATCAGCTAAATTATCAGAGACTATTATCCGGGCATGGATTAGTCTTCCCAGAGAATAGCTTCCCAGTTTACTACAAGCATTTAGCACCATTGAATACGTGAACTGCGTTGGATCAACACCAGACATTAACATATTTATAAAGAGTATTAGCCCGTTTTCAATCCTATCATTTCTCAAATTCCCAACTATCATTGTGTTCCAAGCCACCGCATCTCTATCATTTACACACTCAAAGATCCTTCTTGCAGATTCCAAGTCCCCGCAACTGGAGTACATACCCAAAACCGATGTCTGGACAACTACATAATCTAAATATCCAAGCTTTATAATCTGCGAATGTAATGATGATCCCATCAAAACATCCTCAAGCAAAGCACATACTTGCACTAAGCTAGTGAAAGTTGAACTATTGGGCTTCAAGGATTCAGATTCCATATGGGTTATCAGACTAAAGGCATAACTTGCATAATCTGGATTCCGGGAATACGCCGAATAAAGTGCATTGCAAGAAACTACGTTTCTTTGAGGCATTTTGTCGAACACTTTCCGAGCTTCTTCCAGCAAACCACACCTCACATACATTGAGATGAGATTATTGTTAGCGTATGTAGATTCCGAAGTTCCGCCAGCGGTGAGGACGAGAGCGTGGAGCTGACGCGCCCGTTTTAGTGCGGTGAACGAGATGCATTTCCGTGTAAGTTCTACTACGAACGAAGCTACTTCGTTCAGTGGCATAAAAGCTTCAGGTTTGGGACTCAAAACGGTGCGTTTGATATAGTCTCTCCGTTATAACGAAGCTTTTTTGTTCGAACTCTCCTGTTGACTAAAACGCTGCGTTTACATGAACATCTCTTTACAATAATTGGGACAACACTTCGAACGAGAGAGAACAGTTGTCGGAATAAATGGCTACCGGGAAGATAGCTTCTCGGCTGCATCCCCTGATCAGTTGTTGTATTATCCGATACCCTGTAAGTACTACTCTCCACTCTTCTCCATGTCTTTCTGAGTTAGCGTAACTATGTTTTTGTATAAACGAATGGTTCTCGGAGTCATGTAGGAAAGAGAAGTGAATTCGCCGAGGAATGAAACGGAGAAAGATCTGCTTCTCTCTCTCTCGCAGGTTCATCTTTGTTAATACGTTGTTTGTGTTCTGTGTGTTAATTTTTCGAAGTTCCGGTTTTGTTAACGGACGATTAATTGGTTATTCAGGTGTTGAGAGAAATTCAATCTTGGGTTAGGGATAGTGACTGTGATTCGGCTGTGATGAGTTCATTGGTTCGATCACTATTTCGTGTGTGTAAGATTCTAAGGATAGTTTGATGATTATAGCAGCCCATTTGATTAGCTAAGTTCAACAGGAAGCGGGAGACAAAGGTTTTGATCATGAGGATGAATCTGCTGCTGCTTATGGTCCAGAATCCAAAGAATATCTATGCTTAGAACGACCTGTGGCTACTCTTGTAAGCTCTCTGGGCAAAGTCCAATTGATTGTTACAGAATTTTTTTTCCATTTGATGAAAATTAGTTTTCTTAGCTGGATGTGTTTTCTCTTGCAGGTTGGGTTGTTAGGTATGAAGAGTGTGTATGTTAAACATTTGGCTGGCAACATTCTTGTGGAAGTATCCAACTGTCTGGCTGAATCTGTATGTTGCGTTTGCCTTACTCGAGATTTTTTTTAATGTTTTTTATCTTCCAGCTCTCATACGTACTCATTGTATTTCCCAGGAAAGTCAATGGGATGATTTCATCCGTTTGCTTTGTGAATGTTTGAGCTTAGCAGTTATTTACAGTTGTCCAGGTCCTGCTGTTTCTTCTGCAACTGGAACTGGAAGTCCGGATTCACATTTCTTAGGTTCTGATGTTCTTAAATGTGAGCTGGAAAAGGCTAGCTGGTCTACGGTGTCTGATATATTTCGAATTCTTCGTGATATATTGAAGCGCTTGAGCCAAGAAGAAAATGAGGAACTTCTTGATTTGTACTTGAAATCTGTCACCTCCACACTTGCAAAAATTCCTTGGTGCCGAGTAGACACTATTTTCTCTCATCAGAATGGTGAACGAAATTCCCAAGGTCAGAATGGAAATCTAGGAAGCACTGCAAACAGTGAAGAAGCAACTGTATTTCTTGGGAGCTTTGTTCAGTTTCTCTGTTCCGTGGTTCAGCAGGTTCACGTTGCAGAAGATTCTGATGGTTTTGAACCTACACATTTAATCCTCCAAAAAACCATTGCGCTTGTTCCGGATCTCCTCCGTTGGTGCCAACCAAAGTTTGAAAGTCATAGTGGCTCTTGTATGTCAAGATACCTAATACACAAGTTGCTGGTACGTTATTTCATCTGTTTATTAAGTTACAAGTTCAGAGAAAGTCATTTCTTTGTTTTCAGAAATATCTCGGATTGTAAGTTCATCCTAGGCTACTGTCTCCCCTCTTTTTGTAGGTGTTAATGATCAGACTTACTTACCAGTCCAATATGAAATGTACCATTCTTCTTTCATGGCTGCAATATTTGCAAAGCCATTTTCAAGGCTTTTTTCAACAGACCCTAAATACGTATAAACCTGTCCAAAATAATTGTTTGGAAGGTTCGCCATTTTATGTGTGTTTGTCTGATAGGGAGGTCAATGAGACGCATTCTAATCATTTGCAACGACTTTCTGTGTTCCTGTTCCTACGGTGCTCCTTCACTTTGCTTTACTCAAGTAGACACACCGACAAACATTGTGAGTATAACTGTAGAAAGAAAGGGGTGGAAGAGACATCTAAATGGATTGAGCGGCAGATTCCAGGCGATATATTTTCTGATCACCGAAATTATACCAAGAAGAGTGTTGACTTTGCTGCATACTTCGTCCGTCTGTTCATGCATGAGGTTTTTGTTTAATCTTTCTGTATCTGCCATTGGAATTTGGGGTTTTTGTTTAATACCATACAGTAGAGTTTAGTTATATATTTTTATATCTAATTGTAGGATGATCTATTGTTTAAAGTCCTCCTGCAAGTGCTGTCTATACCATTGCAAAGAGAAGAACCGTAAGTTGGGTTAAACACTTCGTTTCTGCAAACAGTTAACCAGAATTATATCATTATCTGAGCTCTTATGGGTGTATCTTTAACTTACAGGCTTAATGTGGAAGGGAGTTCACTTCAAGATGAGGAAGAAACTATCCTCGACCGTTTATCAATCTTGTTCAATCCTGTAATCCTATTTTGTATATTTCTTTCAGAGGTAATTTTCATAAAACATCCCCATTAAAAAGCTCTTCTGTTATGTTCCATGTACGCTTGGTTATATGGACTATCAATAATGAAAAATTCTTACGGCGATGCGGCTCTGTTTACTATTGTCAGCTGCATTATGATCATCAAGTCCTTCTTGATTACCTTATATCTAAAGATATTGGGCCTAGCTGTGCAGAGTACCTGCTGAGGTTAATCCTTTTCTCTTAAGTTATATGCATATTAAATGCTGCACCCTGAGTATCAAGACTGGATATGATCTGTTATTTTGCTTGTGTGAGACCAGCCATGTTATCTTATAGTCTTGTACTCTAGTGCATGATTTGTTGTAGTTTCAAAATTACGTATTGTATTTTCCAAACGATTACATAATATTGGTTGATTCCTGTTTAACATCCATTGTATATTCGTGGTAGATGCTTGCGTGCAGTCTGTGATTCTTGGGACATATTTGTGGAATTCCCATTTGAAGGAAGTACAGATGCTTTATCTCCGAAGAGAAGAAAAGTTTTGCCTGAGATTCCTGAGGTTAAAGATAACTGGAAACTACATCCTCAGGCTTTTGAAAACGCCAAAGATTGTCTGCTTTCGTTACAAAAATCAGTTGTCAAGCTACATAAGAAGAAACTATTTCCATACAACCCAAAAGCTCTTCTACGACGGTTAGTCTATCGTCGCTGCAATAAACTCACCTTATGTTATATTATTACCTAATACAACTATTTCTTATTGGAGGCAGTTTGTCACGGTTTCAAGAGTTCTGTCTATCCCATGAGTAATTTATCTGGACCAAAGGTAATTCAGCTACACACTCTATATTGATTCTAAAGAACTGTTACACAAAAACTCCATTTTGAATCTATTCGTGATTGTGAGCTGGAATTTCCCAAGAGATTTTCATATGTTGTTAAGAAAAATGTGGTGACCTGAGACATAGGTTGATCAATTAACCCTACAATGTTAGCTTATTTTGGTGCTTCTCAGCTGATTCTCGGAGGGATAAGGATCAGATGCCAACTCAAAGAAGTCTCTACTTTTCAGATCAAATATCAAACTAATTGGCTCACAGCTAGAACTGCATGTTAGTTAATAGAATCTCATGTCGAATGGAATTTCCATGGGTTCTGACACAAATGCAGCTGACATGAGTTGTGTTTCTGCAGAGAGATCCTACCTTCTTAGTTGGTGCAGAAGCGGATGAAATAGAGAGCGTTATGTTCTTGCCTCCACAATCCAATTCTGAAAGGTATAAGATACTCTGCTCAAGCTAATGTGATACTGCCCCAGCCAAATACAGTAAGCAATGAAAAATCGTAATTATGGGAGTATAGCATATCCGAAATAACGAAAAGAACTGAAACTTTCTTTTTCATATCATAGATGATGTATTTGAGCTCATCAAATCATATGGAAGACTTGTAATGAGACATTGTTGATTATACATTTAGTTGTATCTTGCAGCTATTTCCTCTAACAATTGAGAAAGTTGATGAGGCTTAGTGAGCATAGCCATGTGACCAGCTTCTTCAATCCGCTTAACTTCGTTAGGTTCGTAGTTACTAATCATCCACTTCTGAATCTCCTCTGGAACCACTTTGTCACCTTCACAGATGATAAACACTCTCTTCCCAGATCCATACCTCTCCTTCGTTAGCAAACTTTCACCTTCCATTTCCTTTGGGTATAACCAGCTTGGTTTCACCAACGCCATGGCTAATTCTAGATCCTGCAATCAGTTCACCAACAGTGATCACTGACATAGTTTTTCCTTTTCTTCTCGAAACTTTTAATCAGAAATGGATGTAAAACTCACCTCTAATTTGCAGTTACTATATGCCTTCTCTTTCAAGAAATTCGTACCGAACATAACTGAGGTTGGAGGGTTTTCTGGTCCTTCCTCAAATGTAAACTCACAATCCATGGCGAAATCCTCAGGTAGTCTCTTGAAATACTGTAGACAATCAAAAACTTGCATGTTATAAGATAATGGTCCCACACATGATCAGAACTTAAAAAGTGAGATTTTTAGAATTTAGTGACCGACCTCTTGAATCAAAGCAGCCGGAGGAAAATCATGGTGCGGCATATAAGCTGAGAGAAAGATTCCGACAGAAACTTTAGTCGGAAACCTTTCCATAGCGAGAGAGGTTCCAATGCCACCATAGCTATGACCAACAAGAACCACATTCTCTTCCTCCGGAAGAGACTCCATGAAACTCATCAAAGGTTCTAGAAACTCGGACACCAAACGAACCTCATCAAGCCGTCTCGTGTCAACCCCGGAGCCACCAAGCTCAATAGCTGTCACGCGTTGACCATCGAGCTTGAGCTTTGCGGCTAGTTTGAACCAGCACCATGCTCCATGACATGAGCCGTGAACAAAGACGTAGTGTCGGTGATGGTGGTGGTGTTGTTGCATGTGTTCTGTTTGCATTTGGTATTGTTTGGTAAGTATTCTCGTCTCTGTCTATTCGTATATATAGGCAGCCATAGCCATCAAGTAAATAGTATTCTCTGGTTAATTGGTTTGTTTTCTGTTTTGCCAATCGGAATCGATGTGAACCGGAGACGTGTTTTTAGTAATTTATCACTTTAAGAAGGCAATAACAATTATAGCATACTTAAGAAAGAAATCATTCATTCTCTAAACTAAGAAGAGATCTTAAATTTAAATAAAGACAAACGCAATGTTAAGAGTCAATGTTTTTAATTTATGGTTTAAAATCTAGAAGGTGTCAATTTAAAGATTCTAATGGTTATTTTTAGTATAAACTCTTTTAACATTTTTTTTTTGTCATAACTATAATTTGTGAAAAGCAATAAAACCATTATAAATTAACCATATTCTTAGTCTCATATACTCTGATTTGTGTTGATGATTCCAATTTTCGTTTTCTCAATACGAAATCTATTAGACATCGCTATCTCGAGCAAGAAAAAATAATCAAGTCTTTCTATTTGAGGTGTGACAGGTTAATATATAAGTAAAAGCGTAGTAGTGAGAGGAACTAAAAATAAAAAATCAAATTAATGATTAGAGAAATTGATTGAAATTGACTGTAAAATAATAGAAGAAGAAGTGAGATTAATGAAAGTGAGACTAATCAAATACTCAAGTAAATGTCCTTTCGTTATTTTAATTAATTGGAAGAATAAAAGCCATGGACGGTTCAAATTAAGCACGTTTGATTTGAATACAATTTGAAACTGTTCAACCTTTTTTCAGTAAAGTAAATTTATGTCAGTGCATGTCAGATATGTTAATAATTTAATAATATTGATCGTACACTATTAGGTCATTGCAACTTTTTCGAGTCAAATTTGGTGATTATAAACGTATGACAAAAATGCTGTCAGAAAAATATAAACAACCCCATAGAAATGACAAAATAGCATTGTTCAAAATACATATTTAGACGCTAAACCAATAGTAACACTATATCTGGTGCTTAAAACGTTTTAAACTGAGATCTAAGCAATTTAAATAGTTAAGACGTACGTAAGACAACATACTATGAATAGTTTAGACGTACGTAGCATAGTATTTGAAAATGTAGATGGAATACAATCTCATCCATTATCTCAGAAATATTAATTGGATGAGTTTTTATATATTATATCAGAAATCATAGTTTTCAATTCGAAACAAATTATCAAAGATTAGAATAACTATAAATCTTATACATTGGATTAGAATGATCTCATCTTCTGATAATTTTACATTATGAGAAAAGATGTATACATATATATAATATGAAATATCATTATTTATAAATAACAAAACTCAAATACTTTTTTTTTGGTAAAATGTAAAAAATACTCAAATACTTTCTACTTGAATTATAGTTTTTAAATTCAAACAATGTACAATAATCATAAAATATATTATGAAGATCAAAACTAAAATACTAAAAAAAAGGTATACATGAAAAATAGACAAAAACAACCATTCAGAAAATCATAAATGCTAAATCATAAATGAAAATTAAACGAAAATAGCCATTCATATCAAACAACGTATGAACTTTTTCTAACCATTAAATTTTAGACCCACGCAACATGTAGGTTTGTTTTGTATATTTCAATAATATTATATACGACCAATTTTAATTTTAATATAAAATCTTGTATATATCGAAGTTGGTAATACTATAAAATATCGTAGTTTTCCAAATTACTTCTTAGAAAAATATATGGTGAATCTTAAATGACTCATTATCATTGGCCAATAATATATATATATATATATTTCCGTAATCAATCTACATATAAGAAATTTTAAAACATACAGTGTGTATGTATATATATATATATATATATATATATATAAATCTTGCTTTTTATAAAATCTTATCTTTAAAGTGCTCTTCGTTTTTATTATTACTAGTTTTGCACCTGGGCTACATGCGAGATAATATTTATGAATTAATTTATGTGATATTTATTTTTGTGCCTCTTACGACGCTAATATTACTCCCAAGTAGAAAAATAATCATTTTTTCACTCTCACCAATCTCTCGAAATTGATTTTAAAATATTTCACTCCCCATCTCTTTACTTTCTATTTTCTTTATTATTAATTTATAATTTAATACTTTAAATTTCACTAATTTCTACTTTGTAATTAATTTTTTTTGAGAATTGAATTTTGATGATGTGTATTAACCAAAAAATTTGATTGGTGCTGAGAATCAAAGCTTAAACTAATGTGTCAGTTCTACAATGCTCTAAAATGCTAATGTATCGGTTCTAATTTTGTACCCGCGCAAATGGGCAGTATAAAATTTGACACTATATTTTTTAATATTTTATTTTTAGATATTTTCAACACAAAAGCTAATTGATGTTAGAAATATCATTTTTAGAATTTACTTGAATATTAATTAACATTCAATGTTCTACTCATGTTATTCAAGATATTTGAGAGGATACTACATATTTTTAATATTATTTGATTGTTAGGAAGATAACTCTGCAGTTTGATTCGATATGTAAGCTTCCAAAATTTCTCCTTGAACTTCCTCAAATCCTATCATTTTTCTTTGAGCTTCTATGGACATTTCTTAATTGGAGCTTTTGTAGTAGTATCAAATATTAATGTAATACTGATTTGATTGATACTCATATTTTAATGTTTAAAACTAAAAACAACAAACCCAAATATTGAAATTTAAAAAGAAATTGTTCATTCCTTATAAACATTATGCTTAAATTAAAATTATATATATATATATATTTTTTTTGTCACAAAAATTAAATATATATTTAAAGTATGAAAAACCAATAATATATATATATGTATCACTTTATTTTTTTTATAACATGTTCTTTCTCCAACAAAGCCAAATACATTTATGAAATGATAGTTAATGTATAATTATGTTTAGTTTCCTAATATTTAAATTAATTTTACTGATGTGTATTGTTGTTTTAATTTGATTGATTGTTTCAATTAAAAATGTTGCTGAGGTGTCATCACTAGAAAACTTCAAAATGCCACGTGTCGAAGACCGGAGAGACATAGCCTCTTTTTATATATATAATTTTTAATTGATATTTTCATTACGTTTTCTAACTTTAGTTAATATAATTTAAAGTAAAAACCTTTAAAGATAGATAGATTGAGAGTAGAACACATGACTAAAGCTTATTCGATCGTGCAGTGTTTATGCAAATTATCTTCCTACAGTATCTTTTTAGTAATACTAAGGATCATCATTTATGGGGTTTTGCTTTGCTTAAAAATGGTATAAGAACAGAGCTTGCAAGGAAATTCAACTACGCAAAAGAACACTCCAAGGCCGAAATAACTATGAGTGGAAATGGAAAAAGAAAAAGAGAACACTATAATTCTTTTCTGGAAAGTAAAAATCACAACCCAATTTTGGAAATTGTCTAAAAGCTTGAGAGCCCACTAAGATGAAAGAAAGAGGGGACAAAGAGTTGAAAGAGACGAAACAAATAAATATCTAGTTAGCATTTACAGTAACTTGCACTACTTATAGAAACAATAGATCTATCAATGACGAATGACCACAGAAGAAATCATCCGGAGACCCATTTTCAACAGTAACTATAACTAAACAACATGAGTCCCCAAAAAAATAAGACTTCATTGCTAGGTCAAATTCATCTGAAAAAATGGAGTATGAGAAACTGAAAGAGCAAGAATCTTTGACTGAGTATGAAATATATTTATCATCGGTGTGGTAGACTAGTAGTTTAAGCTCATGATTAGTTTTTGGTGTGGTAGACTAGTATTTATCATCTTTGTTCGATCTATGATAGGAGAGATATTTTAAGTTATTTATGTAGCATTAACAACGGTTGATCTCGAGTCTATGGAAGAGATTATGATAAAAACCCGAACTTTTTCGTGGTTTACAAAAAAAATATCACCACAAATCAACTAAATAAATCTTAGTTAACGATTCACAGGCAACATAAGGTGGAGATTATTCTAGCTTGGGGAAAGTGATTATAGAGGACAATCGTAATCATAGTTGATGGGAAGAACTTGAACATTTTTCTAGATGATAATACCTCTTTCAAAAAGATTATATGAGCAAGGTCCTACAGCAAAGGCACTTTCATGGTTAGATACTTGTACAGTAATTGGTAGAGAAGATGTGAACAATTGAAATCACTTTCCAGAATGAAAAAGCACGTGTTATTACATCAAGGCTCTACATCTACTTTAGAATGGTGGACTTTCTCAATATGGGATTTGGTAGTCTATGATTTGATGAACCATTTGTTCCCAATAAGACCGTTCAGATTTTTTATTGTTGATACACAATAGTTGCTTTGCTTTCTTTCACTTCATAGTACGATGTAACATATCTGTCATTGACAACAACAACAATAACAACCTGATTCACTGTATCAAGATTAATTACCTCAGTACGATTTACTAGCTAGCTTGATCAGGTTGCATAACACAAACTTGATAGTGGGAGTCTTTAAACCATCTATTGGGAGATCGATTCTCATAAGAATTTTGCAAGCGAAAAAATAAACTCAAATATATTTATACGGTCCATTTTATAACTTTGATAGCCCAAATAGAATTTGTTGAAAAAAAAGCCCAAATAGAAGTATACCTTTTTCAGTTCTTCTTACACGACGTATAACTTGGATTGTAATGATAAACCTCGACAACACACTTAACACTCGAACTCGACTTCCATAGATTTGGAAAGTTCTGGGCGCTACAGGTGCGTCTGCGTGTGAGATGTATGAGACTGTATACTTCCGTTGTTCTCCTCCTAACTCTGAAGTTAAAAAGATTCTCTAATCTTTTTTACTTAATTACAAAAGGTTGAAAGCAATTTTTTGGGGTAACAATGTTAAATTATTATTATACCAGATACACGATTGGCAAAAAAAATAAAAATAAATACGTAACACGTAAATCATGAATAACAATCTGCAATAGCCAAAAAGAATTCACAGATAAAACATAAAACAAATGAGACAATAACTGCAATGAAATTATAATCGTGAGTACTCTCTCGCATCCAACCAAAGCTTTAGAGCCTCTTGATGCGATGATTGGAGGTGCTGCTCTTGGATTTGCTCTCCAACACCTTCACGAGACCATCAAAAGAGCCAAATAATTTAGTTAGGTATTTGGAGTATTTTAGACAAGACAAAACATAGGTATTTAAGTGAAGTAAAGAAAAACGATTTTAGTTACGTCTTATTCTCGACAAATGAAAGTGCTTTTTTTTTTTTTCTTTTTTGGGGTCAAAATGAGAGCGTCTTAGAATTGACCAATATGTCTTCGTTCTAAATGATCCCAATTTACATTACTCCTTCACACCCTAACTTTTATCCCCAATTTTCGATTTCATTCTAGTTCCTCCTCCTCCAATATGGCTTGCATCAAGGGCGTGGGTAGGTCCGCCTCCGTCGCCCTGGCCCCCGACGCTCCTTACATGGCCGCCGGTACCATGGCCGGAGCCGTCGATAGTTCCTTTAGTTCCTCCGCTAATCTCGAGATCTTTAAGCTCGACTTTCAGTCTGACGATCGCGACTTGCCTCTCGTTGGAGAAATCCCCAGCTCCGAGCGCTTCAATAGACTCTCCTGGAGTAAAAATGGATCTGGATCCGAGGAATTCTCCCTTGGTCTTATTGCCGGCGGCCTTGTTGATGGAACTATAGATATCTGGAATCCGCTTTCTTTAATCCGGTGCTTATACTCTTATCATAACTCTTGTTGCTGCTATTGAATTCGTCGTCTTTTTTTTTCTATCTTCTAATTTACTGATCACTGGTTTTTTTTCCTTTAAATACGAAATTTTACATTTGATGTGCTTTTTGGTATGGAATTTTCATCTGGACGAGTCTAATTCGAACAACTGTCTCATATTTTAGTTCCCAGTCCAGTGCTAAGGCACTCGTTGGACATCTTTCAGTACACAAAGGCCCCGTGAGTTGTATTTCTCTGCTAAATTTTGTTGCTGATCGCTTTTGTCTTTTTAACACTCCTCATTTAATAATGTCTGCTGATACATTTCCTCGTATTTCAGGTTCGTGGTCTTGAGTTTAATCCTATTACTCCAAATCGACTTGCTTCTGGGGCTGATGATGGTGAAATTTGCATTTGGGACTTCGAAAGGCCTTCTAAGCCTTCTCATTTTCCACTTCACAAGGTAACCACCACATCTTTCAAGTTAAGAACCTCAGTTGTACATGCGTTAACTTACTCTCGGAATTGCATGCCACTCTAGAACCCAATTTGTTCAGCCTTATGATTTGAATCTTGGAGCACGTTAAAATCTATGAGGGGTCTTATGCAGGGTAGTGGTTCCGCTACGCAAGGTGAAATCTCCTTTATTTCGTGGAATAGAAAAGTTCAACAGATATTAGCATCTACCTCATACAATGGGACTACTGGTGAGAACTAGGGCTTTCTCTCCCTTTCTCTAACTTGTTGATTATTAGTTTAATTCTTTCAACTCTAGTTTTGCTTTTGCTAATCGGTGCCTTTTCTCCCCAGTAATATGGGACTTGAGGAAGCAGAAGCCTATAATTAAGTAGGTATTCAGTTTATAAAGGGATATTCTATTGAGACTCAGTTTTTTTTTTTTTTTTTTTTTTTTTTTTTTTTTTTTT
>OVAX01000350.1:0-22180 GCA_900406405.1 Lepidium africanum | reverse complement strand
GGCTTTTTTTTTTTTTTTTTTTTTTTTTTTTTTTTTTTTTTTATAATTAAAACCTTGATTTGGCCATTATCAATCAACAGCTTCGCAGATTCAGTTCGACGCCGTTGCTCTGTTTTACAGTGGAACCCTGACATTGCTACTCAGATAATGGTTGCATCAGATGACGACAGTTCACCTACTCTGAAGGTAAATTCATTTAATGTCTTGCTTCATATAGTTCAAATTTGGCTCTTTTAGTGATAAGGTATCCGCAATCAGCTCTGGGATATGAGGAATACAATGTCACCTGTGCGCGAGTTTACTGGACACCAAAGAGGTAATTTTAAGTTATTGTTATCAAAATGTGTTTTCCAGTGCTTCTCTTTTTCCCGATTTCTCTTTTTATGGCTGATAAGTGAACATCCATCTTAGTCTTCAACCCAATCATTATGTGGTACCATTATATCATATTCCTGTTTCTTTTTCCTTTCACTTTATACTTCTTGGTGAAACGTAGTGGTTATAATTCTTCTCTGTCAGGTGTAATTGCAATGGAGTGGTGTCCAAGTGACAGCTCATATCTTCTTACATGTGCTAAGGACAGCCGAACCATTTGCTGGGACACAAATACATCAGAGGTAGGGAGAAGGAATCGATTGAAGATAAAGATTTGCTAGGTTTCATCTGCTAACTACTTAACTATTCTCCATCCTGACTAAATTTTATACGACAATATCAGATTGTGGCCGAGTTACCTGCTGGCAACAATTGGAATTTTGATGTTCATTGGTACCCAAAGATTCCTGGACTTGTATCAGCATCTTCATATGATGGGAAAATTGGCATCTACAACATCGAGGTATCTTGGTAGTTTGTATTTTGTAAATTGTGTTGTTCTTGATGAAAATCAATCATGCTTGAGGAACAATAACTTATGTGCCCTATCAACTGTTTTCATTCCAAATTTTAATTTAGATTTTGGGTCCCAGCCTGTTGTTCTACTTGCTGTCAAACGTTTTAGGGTTTAATCTTATGCATTGTCCATTCAAGAATAACCTTATTAGCAAGACTTTGAACTCTAGATTTCCCTTTACCCCACCAAGTAGTAAACTAAAAAGTAAGTATTCAATTCTATTGGAGCAGGGTTGCAGTCGCTATGATGCCGAAGAAAATAAATTTGGTACTGGTAATGTCATTTACCCATTCTGAACAATTTTTGTGCCATTGATTTTCTAGATAATTTCAATGTTAGAAGATGAATAACATCGGAACCAACATAATTTCTTATGATCCGTTTTACGCAGTTTCTTTAAGAGCACCAAAATGGTATAAACGACAGGTGGGTGCATCTTTTGGGTTTGGGGGAAAGCTTGTATCGTATCACACAAAGGCCCCTCCAAAGGGTGCTTCAAGCATTACATCTGAGGTAGTTATATTAAAATAATACTTGCTTCTGCTATACTTCTTTCTTCGTCAATTCTCATTTGGCTGTATGTCATGTTCAGGTTTTCGTGCATAGCCCGGTGACTTCTGACCGTCCGGCCTCTTCCTCCCACCAGGGCCGGGGTTTCCTTCACAAATCCTTCTCATCTTGCAAAAGACCCATCTCCCCTTCTAGACACGACCGTGACCGCCACAAGTTTGTGTCCGGGGAAGATGTTGGCTTCGCGAGGGCTTTGTCCCGTAGGCGATCTAGTCGTGACTTTGATAATCATCGAAGAAAAGAGCCAGATGCACATTACCATCGATCTGAGAGCGCTTGCTTTTCAAGGAGGGCTTTTCCAAAGGGATTTCGTTCTGAGAGGGAGAGACCCAAAAGGGAAGCTAGTGTGTCTTCGTGGAGGAGGTTTGGTGGCCCAAGGAATGACTTTGGCAGGGAAGGCCGAGACAGGAAACTATTAAGAGACAGAGAGAAGGAAAGGAGTATCAAATCTCCTTTTTGCTCAGGTAACGAGAAATCAAAATTGATATTCGATTCGAGAAATTCCCGCTCCAGATCCAAATCTCTAGCTTCCCCAACATGGTCCAAAGATTCCGGGAGTGAGCAGTCCAAAAGTGTTGGAAATGTTGTTAAGAAAAGCGAGGAGGAAGTGCAGGGTAATAACAAAAGCAGTAGCGATATGGAGGAAGGTGAGCTGGAGCCAGAGCCAGAGCCCCAACCAGAGACGGTCTCCGGGCGTGCTCATTCCACAGATGACAGTAAAGAACCATCCTGCGCTGCTGATGATCATAAGAATACAAGAAATGATAGTAGCTTCCAGGAGATTGAAAAAACTGTTGATTTTGATACTGAAACTGACAGTAACAGGGAAGTCAGTCATGTGGGCGGTGATAGGCAAATGAATACAGTGGATGAGAGCGTGATGGATAAAAAAAGTGTTGAGAAAGGGGAAAATGTGCCTCAACATGCGACTGAGAGCACGCATGCTTCTGAAAACAACGTGAATGATACTTCTACTGCTTTGGCTAGTGAACACGAGATTACAGATGACACAAACATTGCTGGTGCCGATGAGATTACAGATATGGTCGATGATAAAAAGGACAAAGAAGAAGAATGTAAGGAGAGCCATGAAGTGAAGTTAGAAACAAATATGTATCCAGCTATTCGTAAATGGATTCAGGTTGAAGAGCGTGAGCAAGTTGTGGTTAATGATGGTGACGCCGACAAAGCAGAAGATGAAGGCATGGAATGTGTTGAGGAAAATGCTGTAAATAATAGAACGCCTTTGGAAAACGTTAGCACTGTATCGGATAACTCCGTCCGCAGGTGCGAGGGTAAAGGCAAAAAATTGGATGTCCCACTTACTCATTTATTTGGAAATGTTCTCTTTTCTGAAGAAAAGTCCAAGGATCTTAATGACAGGGATAAAGATGAAAAAGATGACAACTTCGGAGGGCCAAGTATCAGAGGGTTTGAACTGTTCTCTAGTTCTCCGGTTAGAAGAACAAATAAAACTGAGCAGACGAGTGTTGTCAGTAAGGCAAAGGATGAGAAGTTGTTGTTGGAGCCACTGGATCTGTCACTTAGCCTACCAGATGTGTTGTTGCCGATTGGTGGCCTGGATTCTAATCAGCCTCTGGGTTCACCAGTCCGTTCTGAAAGTGTTCGGTCTTTGACAGATACGTTTTGTACCAATTCAGATGGCTTCACTATGTCTATGTCCTTTTCAGGTTCCCGTTCATTTAATCATAATCCAAGCTGTTCGTTAAATCACAATACTGGAGATAATGAGCAGTCAGTTCACAGTCGGCCTATATTTCAGGGTATCGACTGGCAGGCATTGTCTCATAATGATTCAAGGTACAACGAGAATACAATCTATCAGAGACTGATGGACAATGGAAATGGTTCAGTTCAACCTCAAGCAATGAAAGGCATTTTAATTTCGGGTCAGGCTGATGAAGAACATCTTAGATTGACCGATGGGAGCTCTAAGGCATCAAAGAGACTTGAGAAACAATTGAGTTTCCAGAAAAATTTTAATGTTAGATCAGCATGTCCAAGAACGGGCTCTCTTGAAAATGGTTCAAAGTTTAATGTTGAGAAGAGAGAAGCCAAGGAATCTTTCAGGGATAACATCTCCTGGGTAAGTGGCCTGGAAGCGGGTGGGGATGATTTTCTTGAGACAGTCGTAAGATACATTCTCTCTGGTTCTATGCATGTAATGACGAAGAGATTTCATGAGATGCCCACTCGATACATAATTAGCTTGAAGGAAAACATTCGGCAGATGATGTTGAACATGGATAAGAATGTACAACTTGGTGCTTTTCAGGATGCTTTGCAGAACATGACTGGTATAACATTGGAGTCACTTAAAAAATGTCATCGTACTCAGTTGGAGATCTTGGTTGCAGTAAAAGTTGGATGTTCTGATTTCCTTCAGTTGGATAGTAGCATCTCGTCTTCCCACTTAGCTGAGATCTACATGAACATGAGATGCAAAAATCTATCGTGTAGGGTTTTGGTGCCTGTGGATGAATGCGATTGCAGGGTTTGTTCAAGGAAAGATGGATTTTGTAGTGCTTGCATGTGTCTTGTGTGCTCAAATTTTGATATGGCTTCCAACACCTGTAGCTGGGTCGGATGTGATGTGTGTCTTCACTGGTGCCACACAGATTGTGGAATACGAGAATCCTTCATCAGGAATGGGATCAATGCTTCTGGTGGTCCAGGAATGACCGAGATGCAATTTCACTGTGTTGCCTGTAACCATCCCTCAGAGATGTTTGGCTTTGTAAAAGAAGTGTTTCGAAATTTCGCCAGGGAATGGAAATTTGAGAGATTTTGCAAGGAACTCGAGTATGTCAATAAGATATTTTCATCAAGCAAAGATTTTAGAGGGAAACAGCTGAGACAAGCTGCTGATATGATGCTGACAACTTTGAAGAATAAATCAATAGATCATCCTGAAGCTTGCAATCGGATACTGGGTTTCATTTCAGGTGCGCGAAACTGTATCAATTTTGAGCTTTATCTGGTTTATATATAGTTTTATGTATCTGCACGCATATAGATGAGCAAACGATGAGAATGTGAACAACATATTGGTTACATTCTTGTGATATATGCGGCTTAAACGTTCCATTTGATTGCTGGATCAGAACTCAGTCAATACTTTGCTTGGTGACTGCAGACTGTGATTCCTCCACTCCTGATGAAACATGTGCGCCGGTCAGATACGAACAGCCAAAACCTAGACATGATAGGGCAAGCCCTAGTCAGGACACAGCGTGGCTGAGATCGGTGTGCTCAGATAAACCGCATCATCAGTTGAAAAAGTCAGCAAGCGTAGTGGATGCGTTCCACAGAGAGAGGCAAGCTGAAATATGTGGAGTGGAGACAGGTTTGAAAAGAGGATCTCCTAAAGAACAACGTTTTGAAGAACTAGAGAGCATCGTGAGAATGAAGCAAGCAGAGGCAGAGATGTTCCAAGGACGGGCTGATGCTGCAAGAAGAGAAGCAGAGGGGCTGAAACGAATAGCAATAGCAAAGAAGGAAAAGATAGAGGAAGAGTACAAGAGGAGAATGGGGAATTTGAGTATGGAGGAGGTGGAGGAGAGGAGGAGGAGACACGAGGAGTTGAAGGCAATGGAGAGAGGGCAGAGAGAATTTTACGAAATGAAAATGAGAATGGAAGAAGAGATGAGAGGACTTCTTACCAAAATGGAAATGACGAAGCAGAGCCTGGCCTTGTAATATTAGTAGTAGTGCATGCAATGTATTATAATATGTAATATGTAACGTACACACAAATGTTTTACAATGTAATTAATGATCACTTTGAATTTGCTTTCTATGGTGCCCTGCCCTGGCTTTCGCATCTCACCTCTCTAGTCTTTCTCTACTCGCAGACTATGAATGGATCAATCATCACTAGTGGACAGGTTTGTCTGGTGCTCTCTTCCTCAAATTCTTACCTGGAATGCTTTCAATTCCTTATAAAAGTTGTTACATTTTTGGCAAATTTACATCTTTCTTTTGATCGTTTCACTTTATACTTTGCAGACAGGGGCTTGGGAAGACATATTCCATGGATGTCACCTAAATATCTTGATATATGTATAAATTTGAGCTTTGTCTGTAGCACTAGGACCTTACCTTTTAAATAACATTGGTTTTCTTCTTTTCCTTTAGGGACCAGGCATCCAGGACTGTAATGAGTAAAATAAAGGATTACTTCCAAGAGTGGTCAATGGGATGTTTGAGCAAATCAGCTATTCCAAAGATATTGCAAGTACACAATTAAATTTTCTATGGCAGTGAATCTAAATGCACTTCTTTAAGCAAGTTTATAACATTAGCTAAAACTCTCAGTACAATATCTCTTGTATATATCCTAAGTGCCTTAGTCTGCTGACTCATGTAGGTTGAGATCTACATGGGGTAAGTCAGGTAATATGTATGAATATAATTCTCACTGATTTCTTCTAGGGTATAGCTTATTGGCAAATAAATATATCTTCAAATCTCTCAGGGACCTGTTATGTTTATCAAAAGGAAACATACAGATCAGGAGAACAAAACACAAGGAATATTGTTGTCAGGCGTTACAAGGGGTTACCATCTTTGCCTTACCTCACCTGTTAGTGTTGAGAAAACATGTTACATGGTAGGTAAGTTTTCGTCATTCGTTGCTTCAGGTGCCTGTATCAGATTCGGACTAGGCTTTACAACAGCTATGTGTAAGATAGCAGCTACTCTTATTGCTCTTTACTCATCTGTTTTCCAAGATGCATATGTACATCTTCTATCTTGAGGGAGTGTATCAGAGATGTTTCTTATGTATTTTCAGTTTATGCTCACTAATATTGTGTTGATCGTAGATATTGTAAAGCCAATTACGTATGTTAGTATAACGTTTGGCTTGTATGATGCAAAAGAACATGAATTGGTTACAATTCGTTTGTAAATTAAGGTGTTTATAACAGTTCATAAAGAATACCAAAGTGGCTGAAGTTTTCTCTGCATTCTTATTAGCTTTAACGACTACACATATACCAATTACAAAATCACAACCCTAGCTAAAGAGACAGGATAGTGACGCTAATTACACACAGACAGCTCAGTTTTAGGAAAGTTCTGTTACATAGTAAACCAAGTGTAAACCGAGACTTAATTAACTCCAATACCCCCTCTCAAGTGGGAGCATACACATTGTGTATGTCCAACTTGGTTCGAAAAGTAAGAAAACCATTTTTTCCAATCAGTTTTGTGAGGATATCCGCGAGCTGAAGTTTGGTGTTGACATGATCAAACTGAAGATGTGTGGAAGGCACGTGAAGATAAAAATGGTTCATAAAAATTAGGAAGATATCAAGAAAAAAGGAAAAAAATGAAGATTTGGTGAATATTGAGAATATCTACTCTAACAGAATTTTAAATTAAAAGGAAAATCATTGGATAAGACCAAATCTCTTATTGGAGGTGATCTAGGGTTGAAGACCAAGGCTAGGACGTGCATATAAATAGGTTTTGTCGTTGTAATTTAGAGTTAGAGCTTTTGAGAGAGAGTTTTGGAGAAAAAGACTAAAAAAGCTTAAGCTCGTCAGAGGTCTGTTTCGACTTGTCAGGGTCGTGTTTGGGGTTAAGAAATCTAGATTTAGGTTGGTTTCTGGGAGAGTAATTTCCAACAAAGTGAGAAGCTTTTGTAAAAAAAGTTCTACTTGAATAAATCTAGTTTTTCGTGTGTTTACAGTGTTCTGTCTGCAGATTTATAATCAGTAATCTGTTTTGTCGAATTCTCTGCACTTACAATTAGTATCAGAGCCAAACACCGACCGAATAAGACGTTTATTCAAAACTGGTGAAGATCTTGATTGGACATGGAGAATTCGCAGCAGTATATCATTATCACCAATCCTCTGAAGTTGGATCCTGAAACTATGGGTTTTGGAAGGTTCAAATGGCTCAGTAGATTCGGAGTATTGATAGTGACGCATGGGTAGCTGTTGAAGATGGCTGGGAACCTCCGCTAAAGCCTGATGGAACACCAAAACCAAGGAAACAATGGAACTCAAAACAAAAGGCTGAAGCAAAGTGGAATTCTAGAGCTCTGGTTGCAATTTTCAATGGGCTACACATTAATCAATTTAAGAGAGTTCAAGGATGTACTACAACAAAAGAAGCATGGGATACTCTTCAAGTGAGCTTTGAAGGGATGAGTAGTGTTAAGAGAGCTCGTATAGACATGCTAGCCTCAAAGTTTGAAAATTTTTCTATGGGTAAAGACGAATCTGTTGAAGAGTTCAGTAGCAAGCTGTCATCGTTAGCTCATGAGGCTTTGGTGTTGGGAAAACGTATAAAGACAAGAAACTAGTCAAAAAGTTTATGAGGTGTCTTCCTTCCAGATTTCATGGACATCGGTCTGCTATAGAGGTATCTCAGAACACTGATACATTAAAATTCGATGAGGTTGTTGGTATGATGCAAACTTATGAGTTAGAGATCAACCAAAAGCGTCAACTGAGTAAAGGTGAAGGCATAGCTCTAGTGTCTGAAAAGTCACCGAAAAGAAAGGATTCAATTGAAGATTTAGAAGAAAAAATTGGTTTTATGATTAAGAGACTTCTACAAAAGACTGAAAGAGGTCAAAGAAAAGAGTATTAGTCACATGCAATGGCATCACAGAATCATATGGATGATGAGCATGAAATCAACATTCTGAACAAATTTATGGCACATCTGGGTATTGTAGAGATATCAGATGATGAAGATAACAACGTTCAGATTGATAATAAAGATGCAGTAGCTGAGGAACATGAGTCTGATGATGAATTGGATATGACTCTAGAAGAACAGTTAAGCATCATGATAGCTTCCTTAGTTGAGACTCGTGAAGAAAACAGACGTCTGAAGGCAGAACAACAGGTCGCTGATGATATACTTCAACAAGCAGAAAAGGAGCTTATAGATGTCAAAGCTAAGAATGTTGAACTGGAAGGAAAATTGACAGAGCAATTACGCAACATCAAGATGCTGAGCAAAGGAGCTGAAGATCTTGACAAAGTCCTGTCATTGGGAAGAATGATCAATGTGAGTAGGGGGATTGGTTACTCAGGAGCAGAATCTAGTGTTATAACAAAGTTTGTTTAAGTTGCACCAGAAGTCAATAAATCAACAGACCTGTGTAATTCAAACCAAGAAAAAGGAGAAGCACCTAATCTCAGAAGACTGCAGGAATCCAACACCTAGAAAACAACCCTCTGTTCTACCTAAATCCACGAACAGACATGTGATGACCCAGAACAAAGTAGATCAAAAAGCTAACCGCAACAACAGAAGAAGGTGGGGAAATCAATACAAGAGTAACAACAAAAGACATATTGCTAACAAAGGAGTTGTCAGTTACTCATGGAAGCAAATAATTGATTGTTGGTTTTGTGGAAAACATGTTCATGTAAAAGCTGAATGTCACAGCTTTCAGAATAGAATAAGACAAGAATTTAAGCATGACAGAGTCTACTGGGACAATCGAAGAAGAAAGATTTTTTTTGGGTTCAAAAGTATGATTTGTATCAACGTTGTGATTTGCTTAACAACAACTTGTTTATTAACTATTCAAGGCACAAGTGGTGTCGTTCGCGGTAACCCAGGAACACATGTTTGTTTTTTTCTTGATGTGCACTCAAGCAGGGGGAGATGAAAGATACAGATGTCTGATTGTGGGGGAGACATGATTCAGAGGGAGCATTACAACAAGAAGATGCAGAACAAGAACCTGATTATGCTCAACAGGAGCCTTTTTGCTGGAGATGCACATCAAGCCAAAATTGGGGAGATTGAAGATGTGTGGAGGGCACATAAAGATAGAAGTGGTTCCTAAAAATTAGGAAGATATCAAGAAAAAAGGAAAAGATGAAGATTTGGTAAATATTGAGATTATCTACTCTAACAGAATTTTGAATTAAAAGAAAAATCATTGGATAAGACCAAATCTCTTATTGGAGGTGATCTAGGGTTGAAGAACAAGGCTATGACATGCATATAAATAGGTTTTGTCATTATAATTTAGGGTTAGAGCTTTTGAGAGATAGTTTTGGAGAAAAAGACTAAAAAAGCTTAACCTCGTCAGAGGTCTGTTTCGACTTGTCAGGGTCGTGTTTGGGGTTAAGAAATCTAGATTTAGGTGGGTTTATGGGAGAGTAATTTCCAACAAAGTGAGAAGCTTTTGTAAGAAAATTTATACTTGAATAAATCTAGATTTTCGTGTGTTTATAGTGTTTTGTCTGCAGATTTATAATCACACAAACTTGATTGTTCGTCGCAGGACCTCATCTCTAACAAAATGACAATCATTTTCAACATGTTATGTGCGCTCATGGAAGACAGGGTTTGTGGCGATATATATGGCTGACTTACTGTCACAATGGACGTTCATAGGTTGATCATGTGAGACACCAAGAGTTTGCAACATTCGTTTGATCCATAAGAGCTCTTGTGTGAGAAGAGTGATTGCACGGTATTCAGCCTCAGCTGAAAAGCGACTCACCGTGTCTTGTTTCTTTATTTTCTATGACACTGGTGAGTCTCCAAGTTGCACAAAATACCCTATGACTGAGCGACGAGTCAGTGGGCAGCTCGCCTAGTCCGAGTCACACCAACCTGTAACCTAAAAATCACTTTGAGACCGAAGTAAAATCCTTTGTCCAGGATCAGCTTTCAAGTAGCGTACAAGTCGCAAAGCAGCGAGCCAATGATCTGTTTTAGGAGCTTGCATAAATTGTGCTAAAATATGGACCGAGAATGCAAGGTAAGGTCGTGTATTTACCAAGTATATTAGCCTTCCTAGCAGGCGTTGATACAGTTTGGGATCAGCAAGAAGTTCAGATGTGGAGAGGGCTAATCGATGATTCTATTCCAAAGGAAAATTTGCAAGTCGAGCATCTTGCATTCTTGTTTCATAAATTATATCTAGTGCATATTTTCGTTGACATAGATAAATCCCAGAATCATTTCTTGCAACTTCAATACCAAGAAAATACTTCAATGGTCTGAGATCTTTCATTCGAAAACATGTAGACAAGTAAGCCTTGAACTCATGTGTCGCATCAACATTGTTTCCAGCTATAATAAGATCATCAACATACACTAGTATGTGTATTGTGATGCCATTTTTGTCGAAGGTAAACAATGAGTAATCACTCAATGATTGTTCGAATCTATACTCGAGTAGTGCCAAGGAGAACCAACAGCGAGGAGCTTGCTTTAACCGTAAAGAGATTTTTTTACCCGCTACACTTTGCTAGGATCACTACCTTGAAACCCGGGTGAAAACTGCATATAAACTTCTTCTTCTAGATCACCATGCAAGAAAGCATTATTGACGTCCATTTGGTGTACCACCCAATTTCGCTTAGCAACCACGTCTAGAAACAAACGTACAGTACCTATCTTTGCTACATGTGCAAATGTTTCCTCATAAATTTCTCCCTCAATTTGTTTATTGCCCAGTGCAACCAATCGTGCTTTATGACGTTCAATTGTCCCATCTGAATTGAACTTAATTTTGAAAATCCACTGACATCCAATGGCCTTTTTTCTAGGCGGTAAATCTACTTCTATCCAGGTTTCATTTTCCTCAAGAGCACCATATTCTTTGTTCACAGTCGTTCGCCACTTCTTGTGTTGCATCGCTTGAGAAAATGATTTTGGTTATGCATTCTCCATAATTATTGCAACAAAAGCAGTGTGAGGTGCATTTAATCGATGAAGATCATCATACTTAGCAAGGTCATACTGTTTTGGAGGTCTGCTGTCTACTACATTGACAACGTAATCCTACAGTTTTGCAGGAGGTTGGCGATGTCGATGTCCACGACCAAGCTGTTCGGTTTGCGGAGGTGCAGTTTCTACAACATCTGTACTTGGCTGTTCACGAGTTTCATCTTGCATGGTTGATTCATTCATCATTGGAGAGGTCTGAACTGGTGCACTTACAGGTATTGGTGGCGTTGCACTATTGGAACCAGTTTCATAAGTGGAATCAGTATGAAGACGAGGCAAAGATGTAGAAGACTCATCGTCAGTCACAACACCAGCAGACATTGGAGACCACAATGGCACATTGATGGTACCATTGTTTGTAGTTTCTTTCATATCAAGGTAAGGAAACTTGTTCTCCACAAAGACAACATCACGAGAGACAAAGAATTCAGATTTTTTGATGTCATATAACCTCCAACCCTTCTGTCCATGAGGATAACCAACAAAAACACATCTTCGACTTTGTGGTGCAAATTTATCCCCTCCTTTATTTTGAACATGAGCATAGCACAAGCTACCCAAAACTCAAAGATGATCATATGTTGGAGGCTTGTTGTACAAGCACTCATACGGCGTGAGATTTTTTAAAACTACACTAGGTGTTCTATTAATCAAATATGCCGCTGTCAAGACTCTCTAAAACTCAATCGGTAGATGACTGTGAAAACGCAGAGCTCTAGCAACATTGAGTATATGACGATGCTTCCTCTCCACTCTGCCATTTTGTTGCAGTGTTGCAACACAAGAGGTTTCATGTATTACTCCAAGACTGTTGAAGTATTCAGTTAAGCTCAAAAATTTTGAACCATTGTTACTTCTCACACGTTGAACCCGTGAATCAAACTGTGTTTGTGCCAAGGCAAAGAATTCTTTGATACACTTTGTTGTGTTGCTTTTATTTTTCAACAAATAAATCCATACTCCTCGTGAGTAATCATCAATAATTGTCAAGAAAAACCTTGCACCCGAATAAGACTCTACTCGATATGGTCCCCAAATGTCTACATGAATTAACTCAAAAATCTTTGAAGCTGTAGTCATACTCATGGGAAAAGAATATCTTGTTTGCTTTGCCCGAAGACATACATCACAATTATTCAACTCATGAGAAACAGAATTGGAAACAAATGGAAGTAAAGCAACAATCTTGGCAGAAGGATGTCCCAATATGCTGTGCTATAGTTCATGACTATTATTCGAAGTTGTTGAAACTGGAGCTGTGGACTCAACGCTCCTAAAATAAAAGGTTCCACATACTCTTTTACCCTCTCCAGTCACCATCATGGTAAAGCGGTCCTGAACAATAAGAAACTGATCAGCAATCTGATACACACATCTACTTTATCCATCAGCTCAGTCATAGATATCAAATTCAATTGAAACCCCTCCACATGATAATCTGATTTCATCACCAACTGTGAACCCAACTGTACATTCTTCATACGAAAAAGTCTCTCTTCCATCAACCAAAATAACAAGAACCTGAACCATACTTCTCACATTTGTCAAGATATCAAACTACCTTGTTAAATGATGAGAGCATCATGTATCCATAATCAAAGATCGAACAAAATTAGATAAGGAAGAATTACCAGTCATAGTCTCAATCGATTTCTCCTTTTTAGCATTCAATATGCTCTTGATCGCACACCATTGATGATCAGACAATCGAGTCACACCATCTCGATCATCATCAGTAACAACATAGTTCGCTGTTTCTTGTTTCCTAAGCTCCGGAACCATAAGACAGTTCGCATAAGTTCTGGATTTGCTCGGACCAGAACCACCTAATTTGTTGCTTGCGTTGTTTTTGGGTTGAACTACTCAGCTCCGTGGTCGATCATCCCACCACTCCAGATACACAATCACAGCAAAAAAATTCTCTGGAGCGTGACCACTATGATTGCAGTGTTTGCAAAACAAGTTCTTTGTATCCTTATCATCTGTTTTGTATCGAGACTTAGCTTGAACAGTAAACACTGCAACATCTACTGTTCTCTCCTCTTCACGCACACCCAAATCCTGTTCATGACGAACGATGTGTAAACTTCTTCAAGAGAAGGAAGTGGCACACGTGCAAGTAGACCCGAGCGAACCATTTTAAAATGATCATCAAGTCCAAACAGAAATTGATGAACCTTATCATCTTCACGATCTGCTTCTTATGCTGCTCCCAAATCACATGTACAACCACCACACTTGCACACACGAATTGGACGATAGGTATTCAAACTATCCCATATTTTATTCAAGCGTCCATAATATGCTTCAATGTGGCTGCCTTTTTGCTTACAACACGCCAGTTCAGACTTTATTTGCTGCATCCGAGAACCACTTAACACAGCAAAAAGTTTCTGTAAATGATCTCAAAGATCCTTCGCTACATCACGATGTGATATTTTCGATCTCAGACCATGGTCAATAGTCATCTTAATCCAGGAGACAAGAAGAGCTTGGATTGTCCACCAATCCTCCAAGTCTGGTGAATCGTCTGCAGGTTTTGATATGGTTCCATTGAGGAAACCAAATTTCTTCCTTGATATGAGCGCCGTTTTGATGCCACATGCCTATTCTTCATAGTTCGGTCCTTTAAAGAGAGGATACGAGATGACGGCTCCAGGATTTTCTGCAGACGTCAAATCATAAGGTGAGATAGTCCTTTTCACCTCAGTTGTCGGGGTCGGGGTCAATGTCGGGTTTGGGTTTATTGCCATCGTGGCAAAAGGTTTCAGATTCGATTTCAAGTGTCAGGCTCTGATACCATAAAGAATACCAAAGTGGCTGAAATTTTCTCTGTATTCTCATTAGCTTTAACGATTATATATATACCAATTAGAAAATCACAACCCTAGCTAAAGATACGGGATAGTGACGCTAATTACACACAAACATCTCAGTTTTATGAAAGTTCTGTTACATAGTAAACCAAGTGTAAACCGAGACTCAATTAACTCCAATAGTTCATATTTTAATGCAACAAGTTTTTAATCCTAGCAACAAAATCAATTAAGTCAGTGAGTTTGGTTCTTAACGCGTCCTCTTCGTGATTTAATACTCACAACTTACATTATAATAAAAACCGATTGGTATAAAAACATAGTTTAGTTGGTGCCCTTGCTACATTACGAGCGAGTTTGGGCCATAAACATAAAACACAGACATCATAGAATGACATATGTATGCTTTTTAAGGATACATACATTAAACAAGGACGTCCACATAATGACATGCATAAAACACATAAAACAAGGACGTCCGCATAAAGACATGCACAAAATGGCTAAAAACAAAGACGCCCGCATAAAAACATGTCCAAACACGGTTTGCGAGATTTTGATAGTTGTGCTCTGGTTGAAGATCTCGTTTTTCTTCAGTTGAAGGTCTCGTCTTCTTTCTTTCTTCTTCTTCCTTCTGTTTTTCAGTTTTGAGAAAAAAAAATTGATGATTATGACAAATTAGGGGTAAAATGGTCATTTCATGAAACAGCTAATGGCATAATCCAGAAGTTTGAGTTTTGATGACATATTTCACAATTTTGAAGACTCATGGGGTGTTACACACAATTTTTCCTAAAATCTAATACATAAAGTTTCTATATATATAGTAGTTGACAATGAGATCCAATCAAATTATAAGGTGGATATGTTTTGATGACTAATGGTAATTTTTATGACTCATACTTTGGATGCCAAGACAATGTGAAATTCAACTCACATTTCAGACATTTGAATGATTTGTACAAGCTTGCCCCTGTGAATACACTTCCAAGAGGTCTTCTAGGTATAATAGCTCCACCGTCATGCAACTATCCCATATAATATTTGTATACAGTTGAGAAGCTAGTTAGTGAAGGAGTGAAATTTGATGCTATCAAGAGAAAATATTTATTGAAAGTGAGTTTTAAGAATGTCATCTTAAAGATACGTCTTAGGTGTGATGACAAAGTCGAGAGGAGACTCTGAAACATCATGACCCTCGAGCAATGCCTTTATCCTCACAAAGTATATGTGTGCAAGTATGTTATCTTCCTGGATCACCTCATTGACAGTCAAAAAGACATCAAGGTGCTTCTCGATCAAGGTAAGCATTTCTTTCTTATTTTCAGATTATGTTAAACTAATTCAAAAACTTTTTATACATTAGCTGTGATCATAAGTTGTAAATTATTTAAAAATAGAAATATTTCAGCATTGTAGATCGTAAGTTGTTGCTTTCATCTCAATGAGAACCAAGCTTGCATTGTTCCTTTATGTCCGGTCTCTTGCACCTCTTAGAGTTGATATTTGATTCCTCATTACTCTGTCAAGTGTTTGGATCAATGTACTTGGTGTGTTGTGTGGTTCCCTATGTTGTCGACCATTACGTTCTCTTCATATGGCATGAATCAAGGCTTGAAAGACATTGCAGAATAGAAAGTTTTTTCATGTCCATTGTCGAATCAGTAATCATAGTTATTATTGTTCTCTAGTCATTTGTGTATGAATTTCCTTGTATTTTCAGTGTCATGTTTTAACAGACCTTTGTGTGCGTGTGTATTGATTCTTTGTGGTTTTGATTTTGTAAAGTGTGGTAAAAAATCTGGTCTGGGGAAGATGATTCAGTGGCAAAGATGATGAATAAGTTATGTGTGGGAATTGTCGAGAATGATTCTTACTATTTTGATGTAGCTGGTAAAGTTAATGCTTACTATAAAAACCGGTTTAATAAATCACTGGCCTTTCTCAAGCGATTGTACTTCGGTAACCTATGGACATGAACAACATCTGTCGCAACCACATTTCTAATGGTGATGACTCTCATCTGGACAGTAGCTTCTATCATGCATACTATATAGAAGTGAAAACTCTGTGAAAATGTCTTCAGACGATAGCTTCTAGCATATAAATATATTATAAATACTATAAGATTACTCATACTATGCATGAATTTTTTTCTTTTTTTTGGAAAATAATACGAAAAATTTGTAGTTATTTACATTTACTCAAAATCTTTATGTTTTATTTTACATATATGTATATATATTATGTATTGTATACCAAAATTCGGATTAATTTTATTTATTTTTATTTGATTATATATATATATATATGATATGTTTTGTGTTTATTTTACATTTCTTGTATTTTTGTTGTTGTTTGACATGTTGATTTGAATATATGATATTTATTTGAATTTGAATGAAATTTTAACTATTATAGAGTAATATATTAATGAGTTTATAAAGAGTGTAATTAAATTATGTATATATTAACTTTTGGCTTTGAAAAATGTCTAAACATAAAATCATAGTGTATATATGCACGAAATTTGTTTTCGGAAAACAATATAAAGAATTGTAGTTATTTATATTTACTCAAAAATTTTATATGCTGTATTATATATATATATATATATATATTATGTATTGTATACCAAAATTCGGGTTAATTTTATTTATGTTTTGTTTGATTATTTATATAGGATATGTATTGTGTTTATTTACATTAATTAGTATTCGTTTTTTGTTTAACATGTTGATTTGAATATCCATTTTATTTGAATAAAATTTAATTTGTATATAGTTAAATATAAAAGAATTTATAAAATGTGTAATTGAATTATGTATATATATTATATTTTGCTTTTGAAAAATGTATAAACATACAATCATAGTGTATATATGCATTTTTTTGTAAAAATAATATGAAGAATTTATAGTTATTTATATTTACTCAAAATATTTATATTTGTATATATATTATGTATTGTATACCAAAATGTGGATTAATTTTATTTATTTCTTATTTGATTATATCTATATATATAATATGTTTTGTGTTTATTTTACATTAATTAGTATTTTGTTGTTGTTTGACATGTTGATTCGAATATTTGATATATATATATATATATATTATAATTTGAATGAAATTTTACTTTTTATATTGTCAAATATTTATGTATTTATATAGAGTGTAATTACAATATATATATATATATTAACTTATGGCATTGAAAAATGTCTTAACATAAAATCATATTGTATATATGCACGAAATTTCTTTTTTGGAATCTAATGTGAAGAATTTGTAGTTATTTATATTTACTCAAAATCTTTATATGTTATGTTATGTTATATATATATATACATATATATTATGTATTGTATACCGAAATTTAATTTTGTTTATTTTTTATCTGATTATATATATATATATGTATGATATGTTTTGTGTTTATTTTACATTTATTAGTATTTGTTTATTGATTAACATGTTGATTATTTGAATATTTGATATTTATTTGAATTTGAATACTTTGGATGCCAAAACAATGTGAAACTCAACTCACATTTCAGACATTTGAGTGATTTGTAAGGCTTGCCCATGTGAATACACTTCCAAGAGGTCTTTTAGGTATCGTAGCTCCACCGTCATGCAACTATCCCATATAACATTTGTATACAGTTGAGAAGCTAGTTAGTGAAGGAGTGAAATTTGATGCTATCAAGGGAAAATATTTATTGAAAGTGAGTTTTAAGAATGTCATCTTAAAGATGCGTCTTAGGTGTGATGACAAAGTCGAGAGGAGACTCCGAAACATCATGACCTTCGAGCAATGCCTTTATCCTCACAAAGTGTATGTTTGCAAGTATGTTATCTTCTTGGATCACCTCATTGACAGTCAAAAAGACATCAAAGTGCTTCTCGATCAAGGTAAGCGTTTCTTTCTTATTTTTAAATTATGTTAAACTAATTCAAAAACTTTGTGTACATTAGCTGTGATCATAAGTTGTAAATTATTTAAAAGTAGAAATATTTCAGCATTAAGTTGTTGCTTTCATCTCAATGAGAACCAAGCTTGCATTGTTCCTTCATGTCCGGTCTCTTGCACCTCTTAGAGATGATATTTGATTCCTCATTACTCTGTCAAGTGTTTGGATCAATGTACTTGGTGTGTTGTGTGGTTCCCTATGTCTTCGTTACATTCTCTTCATATGGCGTGAATCAAGGCTTGAAAGACATTGCAGAATAGAAAGCTTTTTCATGTCCATTGTCGAATCAGTAATCATAGTTATTATTGTTCTCCAATCATTTGTGTATGAATTCCCTTGTATTTTCAGTGTCATGTTTTAACAGACCTTTGTGTGCGTGTGTATTGATTCTTGGTGGTTTTGATATTGTAAAGTGTGGTAAAAATCTGGTCTGGGGAAGATGATTCAGTGGCAAAGATGATGAACAAGTTATGTGTGGGAATTGTCGAGAATGATTCTTACTATTTTGATGTAGCTGGTAAAGTTAATGCTTACTATAAAAACCGGTTTAATAAATCATTGACCTTTCTCAAGCGATTGTACTTCGGTAACCTATGGACAGGAACGGCATCTGTCGCAACCACATTTCTAATGGTGATGACTCTCATCTGGACAGTAGCTTCTATCATGCATACTATACAGAACTGAAAACTCTGTGAAAATGGCTTCAGATTATAGCTTCTAGCATATACATATATTATAAATACTATAAGATTGCTCATACTATGCATGAATTTTTCTTTTTTTTTTTTGGAAAATAATACGAAAAATTTGTAGTTATTTACATTTACTCAAAATCTTTATATGTTTTATTATATATATATATATATATATATATTATGTATTGTATACCGAAAGTCAGATTAATTTTATTTATTTTTCTTTGATTATATATATACATATATGATATGTTTTGTGTTTATTTTACATTTATAGTATTTTTTTGTTGTTGTTTGACATGTTGATTTGAATATATGATATTTATTTCAATTTGAATGAAATTTTAACTATTATAGAGTTAAATATTAATGAGTTTATAAAGGGTGTAACTAAATTATGTATATATTAACTTCTGGCTTTGAAAAATGTCTTAACATACAATCATAGTGTATATATGCACGAATTTTTTTTCGAAAATAATATGAAGAATTTGTAGTTATTTATAGTTATTCAAAATCTTTATATGTTATATTATATATGTTGGAGATGGATCCGAGATCCTACTTTGGTCCACGGGAAACAATGGGCAAAATTCTAAGTATTGAACTCGGCAAATATATCGAAGTCTCAACTCGGAAGAATTCCTTCTCAGAAGCGCACTGAACCTTGAAGGAAGTCGGACAACACGTCAGCAAACAAAAATGGAAATTTTCCTATTCCGACATGGAAAATTTCCGAAAATCTAGCAAGAATCTTCTAGATGTGATCTTATCTAGAAATTTGTATATATTTCCTTTATTCAAGCTACTTTGTAACCGCCTCTATGGTCTATAACTAGAGGAGCAGTCCTTCAAACAAGGGATCCGCTTTTTGTCATCACACATTGAGCAATAAACTGTACTCGGCAATCATCTTCTTTTTCCCAATACATTTCTTTTCCCCAAAGCTCTCAAAGAATCATTGCCCAATCTTCCCTCTTTTAATCAGAATCGCGGATTTAACTCCTTGTGCTAAACCCGGTTCGAACAATATATATACATATATATTATGTATTTTATACAGAGATTTCGATTAATTTTATTTATTTTTTATTTGATAATATATATGTATGATATGTTTTGTGTTTATTTTACATGTATTAGTATTTGTTTGTTGTTTAACATGTTGATTATTTGAATATTTGATAATTATTTGAATTTGAATAATATTTTAATTTTATGCCGTTAAGTATTAATGAGTTTATAAAGAGTTTAATTAACTTATGTATATATATTAACATTTCGCTTTGTAAAATGTCTAAACATACAAATTATATATGATATATATGAATTTGTACAATTATCTATTATTTTTAAGAGATTGATATACAATTTGTTAAAGAATTATATTTTTAATCATAAATGGTTCATTCAAACTTATGAATAAATTTTTTATTCACATTGCAATGGATTTATCACCCTAAATATATATATATATATATAGATATATATTCAAGTCAAAATATTATTAGCAATATTGATATATTATACAGAAAAAATGATAATTTAACCATAGTATCACATAGAACCATCTCAAAAGTTTCACCAAATTCAGAGGTAAAATCTTCTACAAAGGTATAATTTTAACTTTTATTCTCCATTATTTGTAGGACTTAAAAAAAAAAGTTGTTAAACAACATTATGAATATACAATTGGTTTGAAGAAAATAAAAATTTTCATTATCTTTGTCGATCAGTTAAGTAGACCAACATATTCGATTATTAGGTTTAACTTTAGTTAATTATTTTAGAAATAAATTTTAGACCAACATATTCGATTAAGTAAACAGTTGACTGATTTGTACAGACTTGCCCATGTGAATACACTTCCAAGAGGTCTTCTAGGTATCGTAGCTCCACCGTCATCCAAGTATCCCATAGAACATTGTACACAGCTGAAAAGCTAGTTAGTGGAAGAGTGAACTTGAGGCCATCAAGGGAAAATTTTCGTTGAAAATGAGCTTTAAGAATGATATCTTAAAGATATTGTACCTTCTCTGTGAAAATGGCTTGAGACGATAGCTTCTAACATATACATATATTATAAATGCTTGATGATTACTCGTACTATTAACATATATTTTTTGGAAACATAATTATGGTTACTCAATATCTTTATATGATGTATTATATATATATATATATATATATTAATTATGAATTGTATACCGAAGTTTGGATATATTTTATTCATTTTTATTTGATTATATGTATATATATATATATGATATGTTTTGTGTTTATTTTACATTTATTAGTATTTGTTCATTAGCATCACTCCGTTCCGTTGGTAAATCAACTTGATAAGTATAGCGAAGATATGAACAATTCAGGGAGGAAAGTCATCAAAGATCTCAAGCATCTTCTTAACACGGCTGTCGTTCTTGTCGAGACACTAGCAGTCCTGATCTAAAGCACATAAAGTAAAGGCTTTAAGCGCCAAAATCTATTACCAATTATAAGGGCATTATGTTTAAAGTTTTGTTGTAGGGTAGTACCATTTTACTTCGAAGGAATTAGTTCGAATCCCTCAAAGTGTGTTTTAGTTTTTAAATTTTCTTTTTTGTTTTAGGTGTAAAAAATCTGATCGAGACATATGGGGAACTCAGACGCATAGACATAATCAAGAAGCTCTGGTTTGTATATATCTTAAGAAAAATATCTTATTTTTTATTACTATCTGAGATTACACAAATTGCAAACCATTGAATAACTTAGATTTATACCTTGACTAATTACTTCAACCGATTAAATTCCTAATCCCCTAACATTAATTTTCGTTGGTATAAGCAGTCATGGAAAAGGTTGTTTAACTGTAAACAGAAGAAATTGGTCTCATGGCCTTACCTTGCCATCATATTCCTGTCGAAGAAGAATCTCTGGTGCAATATATGCACGAGTACCAACCGGTGATTTTGGTTGCGAATGAAAAACAGAAGACTGAAGTAAGTTAAGCAGAATACAGGACACCTCAGGCGGTAAGTCAGCTATTGTGAGTCACTCATATACTCACTCATATATATGGTGGCTGAGTGACTCATAATCGTTTTTAATTTGTTTCGTCGAGTAACTTAATGCATTCTTTTTGTAAGTTTGTTTTGGCTTTGTTCACTACAAGAAAACATGCATTTAGCGACTGAATATTGTGACTGAAAAATTCAGTCGCTAAATTTGAGACTGATTTGAGACTGATTTGCGATTAAAAAAAATCAGTGTGAAATCAGTCGCTAATTCGTGACTAAAACATTTAGGTGCAATTCAGTCGCTAATTAGCGACTAATCTGTGACTGATCTGCGAGTGACGGTATCAGTCACAGATCAGTCGCTAATTAGCGACTAATCATCGACTGATCTGGGACGGTTCAATCAGTCGCTGATTCGTCGCTAAAATCAGTCGCAAAACAGTCCCAATGTGTTAGGTAGACACGTTTTTGGTGTTTC